>JARFJB010001038.1:1630000-1855000 GCA_036346205.1 Vesta saturnalis
TAACATACCGGAAATGGTGACTCATTATTCCGAACAATCTAGATGTATGAATCATAATTACGATGCCTCGGCAGACGCAGACAGCAGCTTACGTAAATTATTAGTCATCGAACTTCTAGAAGATTCGAGAAGGGTTGCTTGCGTCATCGGTACCTATATAAGCAACGCTGCAACGCACGATGAATTCATGGGGTTAGTACTTGTTATAGTTATGTTTAATGTTTTATGTAATATTATTATTATTATTATGAGCCAAGTGCCAATATAACTGTTCGGTGTTCCATGTTCTGAGTCTTCTGTGCTGACAGCACACTGCTGTGTGAAATAAAACATCAAAGCAAACAAATAGCCACTGCCAAGGCCAACTGCCACATGTTTGTTTTAGAGTATTATAAGATGTTAAAATTTTGATGGGTGAAAAAAAGGGAAAGATTGCATCACAAGTTTCAGCTAATAATAATAATAATAGTTTAAAGTTAAAACTGCAAAGGGATTTTGATTTGTACTTTCTTTCACGCCTTTTACTTGTTTCCCCATCAGTGTCCGAGCAGTTAGCTTCGGTGTTTATAAATTTGTTTTTATTTGCGTTGCAGATTACAGATTGTGGGCGGTTTGAACATGAAGAAATTCAAAGACATACGATCGTTTTTCAAATCTGCCACAAATCAACCCGACAAAGATGAGACTGAGACAAGGCAAACGTCTACTCCAGTATGTGACTCAACAACAAATATTGAGATAGCTTGTGATTTAACACAATCTTCAACTTCAAATATAGAAAATGTTGGTGGAGGCATACGAGAAGATGTAAATAAAGCCGCTGAAGAAGGGCAAGGTAGCAAAACATCCGATGTTTTTACATCTGCAGAAACAAATCAAAGAGGACGAAATGATCCAGAAGATCAAGATCTGGGAACTCTTGATAGTGGTCCTTCGCAGCCAAGGGCCCAAGGGTTGTTTTTCCAAAAGTTCATTTGGAGATAGACGGAGATCGTTTTCGTCTCAATTCTTTGATACTTATCAGTGGCTTGAATATAGTGTGAAGTTAGATAAAGCGTTCTGCTTTGTCTGCAGACATTTTCGGCATTCTGCAAATATTCGAGATCAAAATGAAAAGTTTTCGATTAATGGGTTCAGTAATTGGAGGAAACTAAGTGAGTCGCTGAAAAACATGACACCTCTTTGGCTCACAGTGACTGTATGCAAAGGTTTGTAGGCTACAAGCATTCCTTGAAGGCCGGAGATGTTCATAAAAGCTAACCATACAACATGAAGAAATGATAATACAGAACCGAGATTATATGATAAAATTAATCGACATGATTTTATACTTGACACGTCAAGGGCTGCCACTCCGAGGACACCGAGAAGACGCAACATCTACTAACCGAGGAAATTTTCTGGAGTTGGGTGAACTTATGGCAAAACATGACACGAATTTTTCGATGCATCTAGACAGACATATCAGTTATTGCAGTTCCAAAATACAAAATGAAATAATAAGCATCGCATCTCAACTTGTTATTGAACAGATTGTAAAGAAGTGCGGCAATGTGGTTTTTTCGATAATGGTTGATGAAGCTAGGTGCTACAAACAAGAACAATTGTCCGTGGCAATCAGATATACCGTACTTGGAAGTTGAGGAACGTTTTCTTGGTTTCGTAGATTGTTCTTCTTCTAGAGATGCCGAGAGTTTAAAAATACTTATTAAAAGTATCTAAGTAAATGCAGTTTGTTGAATAACGCCATATTAATTGCCAATCTTATGATGGAGCCAGTGTTATGTCTGGGAAACACCAAGGACTGCAAGCCAAAATAAGGGAGGATCATCCACAAGCCATTTACTTTCATTGCTTGGCACACAGGATGAACTTGGTAATTGTCGACAGTTGTGCTAAGGTGTCTACTGCAGCTGCATTTTTCAACACTCTGGAGGCAATATACGTCCACTTTTTCAACCCGGTCATCACTCTCATCTCATAAACGCCCGTGATGCTCTAGGTATAAAGTCGGGGGCGAAATGGGAAGTCTTAGCAGTACCAGGTGGAGTTGTCGATATGAAAATTGCAAATCCTTTTGAAAAATTTCCAAGCAATTCGAAATGCTCTGGATGAGGAAATTGAACAAGGGCGAGACAAAAATTCTGTAGAAGCACTTGAATACAGGCATCAATGATAAAGCCACAATTTATCGTTTGTTTGTTCGTCTTCCATTCAGTGTTAATGGTCGCAAATGTACTGAGTAAATATTTTCAGAGAAAAGATGCCACACTAGGTCAGGCTAGTGATATCATAGATAGCACTATAAGTAGCTTTGAAGAGAAGAGGAACAAATTTGAGGACCTGTGGAGTGAAATAGAAAATTCTCAGGAGAACAAGACATTTGTTTGGAGCCTTTAAGGATTTCAAAAAAAAGGAAGCAACCACAAAGGCTTAATGAATATCTATCTGACTCAACCCTGGGTAAATCATCTCTGATCGACATACCTGCAGGAACTACAGCTCCCGAATACTGGAAAGTCAACATTTACTACCAAGTCATGGACAACGTGATTGGCAATATGAAAAACGATTTGAAAATCTTCCCCTTGCAAGATCGATTGATTCCTTTATGAAGCTAGATTTGGATCAAGCATTTGAGTTCGTCGCCAATTATCAGAGGGCCTTCAATATCGAAATCTCAACACTTCAAGCTGAAGTTTTAGTGATACGAAATTTATTCAAAAATAAAAATCTTGAAATCACGTTGGAAAATCTAAAAGTTCAAGTGAAGGGGATCTGACTCAAATCTTTACAAATTACTACAAATTGCTGTAGGCCTTCCAATCAGTTCAGCTGGTTGCGAAAGAAGTTTCTCCGCTATGAGGCGGATAAAAACATGGCTGAGAACCACAATGGTACAAGATAGATTTTCAAATTTATCACTTCTCTGTATCGAAAATGCTTTAGTTAAGCAGAAATTTCGGCTGAACAAGTTCTCTGTTTTATAAAACAGATAGAAAACTAAAATTAGTTTGAAGTTTTTTATTCATAATGTTATATTTCCTAAATAAAATGTGAAAACAAGAAAGTCTTTTACTTAAAAGGTATATGACAAACCATGATGATGAAAACCAAACTGTTTAAAAGTTGTGTGTACGCCAACAAAATTTTTATAGCACCCTCCCAAAAAGAGCTGGGCCTGCCCCAGAAAAATTTGTAGTTTCGCCACTGAGAACATCATAATTTACTAAATTTTGGGCAACTCCTGGTTACTAGAAAATGTTAATATTTCTTTCAATTTAAGTATTATCGAATTCTTGAAATAACAACGAAGCTTCATAAGATATGTTTAAAACCTTTAATTTTAATGTTAATTAATCGTTGAAGTCTTGTAAATTTTAGTTGATTTTTCAATTTCTAATGCTGTCTTCAAACCACACATACGAAAGTAATGTAATATAGATCCTTATAAATTATTTTAAGAACATTTTGTCTCAATACCCATCTTATTCTCGCAGACTTAGATAATATTTGTATTATTTTCAAACATGTGCAATGTTATATAGGTTATTAAAATTAATTTTACTATCAATATATTCCAAATATTTTATATTATCAACTCGTTTAAAAATTTTTATTTTAGAACATTTTTCTTGATACCAACATTACGGATTTTCTTGACTAAATTTAGCTTTATTTTTCCCAATGCTAATTTGTTTAAATCAATATTAGACAATTTTCAGCTTCAATGATACAGTCACAAAACCAAATCATCTGCAAACGTAACAACCTTTGAATATTTTGTAAATTTTATATTTAGGCACAAATTTTACTGTAAATTCCAATAACCTGGACCACTACATGAACCTTTTGGGCATCCTCTACTAACTGGCATGTCTATTATTAAAGTAACTTTTTGTTAAATTGTATAGGTTAGCTGGGCATTTACAATCCTTTAATTCTTTAAATATAGTTGGCCACCACACAGAATCAAATGCTCCCTTAACATCTAAAGAAACAACAATAACATCCTTTTTACAACTAAGACTATCATCTATAAAACTTTTAACAGCTAGTACTGCATCTACGGTACACTTTTGTGGCAAAAATCCAAATTGGTTGGCATTTAACAACTTATTTGAATACATATGATAATTTATCCTATTAATCAATTTTCTAAAATCTTTCCTTCCACATTCATTAGGCTTATTGGACGAAATTTAGAAATGTTTTCAGAATTTTCTTTTCCTGGTTTTAATATTGGAATAATAATTGCATCTTTGCAATCATTTGGAAAGTAAGATCGTGTCAAACATTAGTTATAAATTTTAGTAACAAATTTAGGAAATCTTCTAAAAACTCTTAAAATAATATCACTAGTTATTCCATTTTTACCAGGGGCTTTTTTAAAATTCATATTTTTGATTACATTTTCGATTTCCGATTGATTAAAATTAATATCATCAGGTGTACCAATACTAAGTTGAACTTCATTTCTAATAATTCTCTGATAATTATTATCGTCTTCAATTCTATCCTCAGTTATCAAGTAGTTCATCATGTACTGTAGTGTATCCTTTATATTAACAGTCCATTGTCTTTCTTAATGGTTGTCAAATTAAAATTCTGGTTTATTTTTTGTTTAGCTAATTTATAAACAGCGTTCCATGGATTACTTTCATTGGTTAAGTTACAATATTGCTTCCAGGAATTTAATTTTACATTGATATTTTCTTTTCTCTTCTAAATATTCCAATTTTCTACGTTCTCTAAGAATTTGATCTTTTTTGGTTCTCTGATATCTACGACGAAACGTATTAACTTTATTTCTTAATAAACTTAAATCATCTGACCACCATGGAACAGTTTTACGTTTTTTCTGTATGTTCATGTTATGTGACACATAGAAAGATTTCATACATGCTTTATCTAGTATTTGGCCATATACACCTGAAAAATCTTCAAATCTATTATGTTAGTAACAATGTCACTCAAAACTGAATCAATTAGTGAAATATCATTTTATTCTGCATTATTTATTTTAAATGTTGTAATTAAGAAACTGGTAAGATTGTTATCAAATTTTTCCCATTTGCGTTCTTTAACAATATATCTTCTTCTATTAGAATAGTTTATACAACCATTTTGTAATTTTGAAACTTTAATAATAAATAAAAGAATGATCTGAACAACTTTCTTCGCCACTTAGTCATTCATAAAGCTTAATATTTTATTGTTTGTGATAGTTAAATCTATATTGCTTTGTCCTGTTTGAGATAAAACGTAGTGGCATCAGATGGTTCATTTACTACAAGTAAATCGTTTAATACTAAAAAGTCTTCCATCTCTCTACCTGTTTTATTAGTTAACCTATCGTACCACAACGAAGACCTTGCATTGCTGTCAACAACAATTATGATAGGTTTTTTACGTATGAAATTTAGTACATTTTCCAATTTCTTCAAACTTTCATTAAGCTTAAGTGTTATATCAAAATAAGAACTAACAATATAATAACTAAAAGAACCAGAAGATATGTTTAATAAAGCCAAATCTTCGTTAGAAAATTGTGTCACTAATAATGCATTAATACTTAAATTTCTAATAATTATCGCTGCTCTTTTTTTCCTTCTCCTTGGCAGTAAACACGATAATTAGAACTAATACCGACACTTCATTTTGAAATTATACGGTTCTTGCACCAAAGCCACATCAAACCATACTGCTCCATAATTTGTATTAAATTTTGGTAGTTTTCTTGAATGTTGTAAATTGTTCAAATTTACAATCCATTAATAATCAGTATCGTCTTTTATTCTTTTGATACAAACAAGTCTATAAGGACAGAGTTTATCTTTATTCAATTTTGAATAACTGTTATATTGGTACAATTAACACATTTAAAGTTTTCTTTCGTAACTGTACAATCTTTGTCTTCGTGTTCTTCTGAACAAAGGGCACACTAATTTACCTTTACAATTTCTGAATTTATGATTATATTTGCAGCATTTAAACATCTTCTTAACGATATAAAATCATTTAAATTACACAGTTTCCAACCCAATTTAATTTTTTGTTAATTAACAAAGTCTGTAGACTGATGCAGTAAACCTCTATAACTAAATTTGTATTTTTATTATTAAAACTTTTATAAATAAATTTAGGAGTAATTTCGTTCTTTTTAATATTTAAGTCGCAATTTTGAAAGTAATACTTTCTAAGCGTTTTCCAAATTAATAAAATCCGTATTGCAAAATGGATACCGTTGGTTTTCCAATTGTGAAATTTTTGTTTCCATTTCATTTTTAAAACAATCATTACAACTTTTACAAATAACGTCAATTTCTCTTTGTCGTTCCGTTGCAATAATAACTTTCCCATTAGCTATAGTTTTAAAAGATTTTATTCCAACACCAATTTTGCAGAGATTTATTTTTGATGCTATATTTTGTTTAACCACATCTGCCGATTCTTTAGTTGTAGAACACACTACAGCTTTAAATTTTTTAACCTTAGGAGGTTTCTTTTTCAAAATATCAGAATATGTATATGAATTTTTAGTATCAGATATTTTAGCAGTGCTTACGTCAATGTCATTAATATTTTTATTTAAATCTTCTAACTGCTTCTATTTAGATACTAGAAAAATTGTGAACAGATAATTCTCGTATTTGCGAAAGTATTTTAAACATTATTAAAAATGTATACAGAACTCACTGAACCTGTAAGTTGCGGAAACTAATCTACGTTTTTTTTCATTTTTAGTACCGCTTAAATAATTGTTAAAAACTTGTCGCGCACCAGTAAATTATTTGGCCATCTTTTTCTCGTATCTGGTTGTATAAAACAATTCAATTTCCTTTAGCAGAAACTTGCATAATTATTTAAACGTTTGATTTTGCAGTTTGACACGTATATTTCAGCACTTTGCACCGACTGAAATTTTATTCTATACATGGCAGAAATTTGTGAATCGTTTACAATGTCTAATTTTTTGACAATGTTTGGACGAGTTGTACCCGAGGGCAAGCCGTAAATATTATCTTATTTTATGTCTTTCACGCCCAGAATACTACTTTCCATGATTTATAAAATAGTGTAATTATCTGTCAGTCTATAATTATCCTAAAAAAATGTACAATTTCATAGATTGGAAGGTTGTATGTTGTTCCACACCAGATATTTTTGGGTTAAATTTATCAGACTAGATGTACAAAACTAATGTGTTTGAAAGCTAACATTAAAAATCCATCTTGATACCTTTTAACTACGATTTCAATCACCAATATTCATATGTAGATATTATTATCTCAATAAATAGCTACTCATTTATGAAGTAATGGCAAATTGAATAAATATCAAGGTTACTTACACACAATACCATACATGTTCTGTATGATTTGTGTTTGTGAACAGATTGGCATATAGGATATTTTAAAAAACCGGAAATGGAAACGTTTTTATTAATCAAGTTAGTGCAAAAGCTTTGCGTATTAGTAAAATTAATTTTTCTGAAACTGTCATTAAAATGCATAGATTTCGCCGCTAATAAAATTGCAGCATAATGGTCCTTTATTGTCCTCGGCGTTTCACGTTTAGCTAATAAAAATGCCGTAACCGTAACAACGCATAAAATGATGTGAAGCCAATGCATGTGTCATTGTCACATTAGTTAAATTTTGACAAGCGGCTTGATCTTTTTACTAAATGATTCTGGTTTCAGCAAAAATACTGTATGGATCTCGGCAATAAAGTTATTTTTTACGACATTTTTTACGACGATCCATAGGATCTGGGCTACTAAACTTCATCTAAAAAATCCACTTTATTATCTTGATGCGAAACTATTATTTAAACCGTAATTATTATAACTAATTGACGGAATTAGCCCTGGATTGTAAATATTTAACCATTTAAATATGCTGTAATGAAGAACTAATTGGTGAGGTGTACCATACAGAATAAACCTAATCGAATGTATGGGGTGAACTATTGAATTTGGAATTTGCCGACAATAAAACGTTTAACTTGGAGCGACATGTTGTGGTCAGACAATTGAAGTAACCGATATATTCCGATTTACTAAGATAACTTCATAGGTATGTAAACGGCTCGTCAATAAAAAAAAAAAACTTATTTAGAAACAAACATAACAGATAAAATTAGTAGTATATAACATTACCAACAAGGCGAAATGGGTTTTACTGACGGACAGAAGTAAAACTCGTTACCTTGCGTGTATTGTTATATATTTTATCTGTTACTCATTTGTAAAAAAATGCAAATATGTTGATTACAAAAAAATTCTCAATAATTTGTCGTAAGCTTTGGAAACATTACCGTGACTACGTATGTTGTTTATTTCCAGAAAAATCATCCTCAACGTAAGAGTGTGTATTACCGATGATTTTTAACATTTATGATGAAAATAGAACACAATTTTCGAATGTAAATAATGATACTAATTTGTAAAACTGACAGTTAACTTGTAAAGTTAGTCACTTGTTAAAACAAACTTGCGAGATTAATACAGTGCTTTGGTAAATTGATGTTTACAAATGAATACCAAATAAAAAACATAACTACTTGTACTTATGTAAGTAAGCAAAAATAACATTATGTTGCGAAAAGTTATAAAGCACATTCGTTTGACTTACAGCACGCCACTGGTATTTGAGTGTCAGGTTTGATTGATAGTACACTCTTTTTAAAAATAGAGTTTAATAACCAACAAATTGTAAACATAAATCCGAAACTTGACGTAGCCAGCAGGTTTTTTTATGCCCGTGTCCTGCCCTACTAGCATGGGTAATGTCGATGCCTTCTTAATCTAAAAGTCCGGCAGATACCCCCACTTTGTAGTTGTCACGTCATCACGCGTAGGCCATAGTGGCATCGAATTAAATATTTTATTTGAAGTCTATCAGATTGCTGGAACGATTATTTGGACACCAATCGATAGAGAGAAAAAATTTTAACACAACAGATGTAAAATTTATAGAAAAGTGTTGGGATACTACGAAAACAAATAAAAACATTTACAAAATTATGCGCCCTGAATTTATAATGGAAACGCTGCAAAAACCATAAAAGATCTCAAAAATATGTATAGAAGCAACGTTGTAGAGAATTATATTTGCTATAAAAAAATCACCAGTAGCATTCGTCTATCTTCATTTGCTTAGGAGGGAGAGAGGTTCAAAATAGAGTAGACTAATTCGCAACCCATTTTCAGTGCACAGGAATAAACCGTTCATCAGGTGGTAAATATTTAATATACTTGCACTGAATTTGAGAATAAACAAATGTGAAAACAAGAATAGCAATATAAGTACTACCTAACTATAAATCAAAAATTCTTAACAAAGAGTTTTTCTCTTCTTTGTGTCATTAGACATTGGCGGCTGGTACTATAGAGCACAAAGGCACGTGCCCACCCAACTACCAAGACAAACACAGAAAGAAATTCACACATAATTCAGTGCCACTGTTTTATTTTATTATTTTTATGTTTCTTCATAACGATGGTTTAAAGTTTCCTTTCCGCATATCAGGCGAACGCAGTGCTAACACTCAAAGCTATGTTCGGGGAATGATCTGAAGTGTACGTATTTCGAGCATGATTCGGCTAACTACGGTTATATTCGCCATACGCGCCTATACGGGCGATTTGAGGCACCGAGCGGCGTGTCTCAGTAAACGTCTTGCCTTCATAAAGTATATTGTACGTTGATTTCGACGCATAAAGTGTCGTTTATTATCAATGATGGAAGTTAATTGTGTGCAAAACCTTTAAAAAAACCCGCTATCATTTAAGGGAAAACTTTTAATTAAGAAGAAAGGATGGCCTATTCCTGATCTTCAAATAAACTACACTTCCATAAGTAAAACCCGAACTTAGAGTATTCAACAAGAATATCTTTGAAAAATAGGAGTGGATGTGCGGATGTTCAGTAACAAATAAACTATTTTGCTTTATGTACTTAATTTTTAAGAAAGAGGTTAGTGCGTGGAATAAACAAGTTTTGAACAATTTGAAACACATCACGAAAATTCTGTCTCACATGAATGCATACATGGAATTAAGTATTCTAGGCAAAGTGGACAAACGTGAACAGTTAGATAGTGCTTATTTGCGACACAAGATTAAGTACAACGAAGGTGTGGAAAAAAATCCTCATATTTTGAGCCGGATAAATATGTGCATAAAATTTTGCGGAGCCTTTGAATTAGCGTTACGAGGCCATGACGTCGGAAAATCCAGGTATTTATGTAGCCTTAATCAACTTGCAACTGAATTAGACGCTGACGCTGTGCTTGAAATATACATGAAGGCGAGGGGTGATTCACTACCCATACAGTGTACACGTATTCCGGGAATCGCACGATTCCGGGGGGATTCTTGGGATTCCGTTGCGATTCTTGAGATTCCGGTGCGATTCTTGCGATTCCGTAGAAATCGCTAGCGATCCGACAGATTGCTGAAATTCAGAGAGGACTCCGGCGACTGCGGCGATTCATAGATTGCAGCGATTGGGCGATTCGAGGTTGGGTTTGGTCTTATAACGAGTTAACATAAGTATGTATTATGCAGTAGACATTATGCATACCATTTGTTACGCAAACTAGTGTCGGTTTTATTATAAGATAGTTTAAATGAAAAAATATGAAATATTGTATTTTTTTTAATTAATTTATTACCCAATTCTTACACGATAAAGTCCCTTATTTAGTATTTCTTACTCGTGATCAAATGTAAATTAATTTACAATAAATGTTCAAAATGTTGCCCGTTAGACGCAAGACATTGTTGACGTCTTATAACGGCTTCATTTGTAGCCCTTTATTTCTTGTGGAGAAAGAGAATTGAAGGCATTTTGCACTTGCAATGCAATCTTCTTTAGTCGTTAGGTGTAGCATAAACAATATTTTAATTCGACCCCAAAGATAAAATCCATTGGCGTAAGATCAGGTGACCTATGGCCATGGAAAGGGACCATTATTGGCAAACCAACGATCTTCAAAAATTTCATAAGGTTTCATGGAAACAGCGTTGGTGTCGTGACGCACCGTCTTGTTGGTACCATAAATTTTCCCTTTCTAGATTTAATCGGGGTTGAATTCGAGTGTTTAATACCTCAAGATAATTCCCGCGATTTCGGAGATATTCCGAAGAGATTCTTGCGATTCCGGAGAGATCCCTGCGATTGCAGAGCGATTCTTGCGATTCCGGAGCGATTCCGAAAGCGATTCCCGCGATTCCGGCTCGACACGTACACGTATTCCGGGACTGAAACGCCCCTCGCATGAAGGTTTCACAAGTGGTCTTTTTTTAAACCGAGTGGACATAATGCTGATTTATTAGCAAAAACATCATTTGTTTCAGTATTTTAAATTCTCCTTCTGGATCTGATAACAATAAACTAATCGCTCAAAGTTTCGATGGGGCGTCCGTGATGAGTGGTAAGACAAATGGTGTCCAAGCCATTATCAAAATAACACTTCCACATTCACATTATATTCACTTTTACGCGCATCAATTTAATTTAATTATTGAACGAGCGGAAAACTTCTTTCCAAATTTTCAGTCCTTTTCAAACCTTTTTTCTCGATCGCCAAAACGAACGGTAATTCTTGATGACATTGTCAAACGTAGATTACCACGCGCTGCTCCTACACGCTGGATTTTCAAAAGTCAAACTGTGAACACATTATTTAAATACCAGGATTCTTTAAAAGAATGTTTAGACAAAATTATTGACGAAGATGGGATGGGTTCAGTTACTATTAGTGAAGTAAATGGTTTATTGAAACATTTGAATTGCCCGGAATATCTCTACTGGTTGACAATATTTCAGTTCATCATGTGTTGATATATTATTTAAACGGACACAAATACGCGGGATTGACAGTGGTCAACAGCAGAAGGCAATTGAACAATTCCAACAGCAGAGTATTCGAATTAGAAAATCTACTGGCAATGACAATCAAGAACGCAATAATGAAGAACCAGCAATGAAAATACCAAAAACGACAGCTGGAAATAGCAGAACTGTTATTGCAAAGGAAGTATGTGATACTATTTTAAGCCAAATTATAGACCGATTTGATTTTAGGGATCACTTAAGTGCAGAAAAATGATTTGATTTTCAAAATTTTAAAACTTATAGACATATGCATTTCAACAAAAACAATTTTATGAAACTGTGAAATCTTATCCTATGCTGGACAGTGTAAAATTGAAAAGTGAACTTTCAGCAATTCATGAGCGCGATGACATGTGTAACGTAGGTGGTATTTTGCCACTTTTAGTGTTCATAACAGACAACAACCTGTAAGCCCCTTTGTTTACAATAATTAAAATTGTTTATTTTAATTTGCCTCAGTCTAGCTCACTCAGGTCTTTTACTAACAAGATGGGGTTGGGTTCGTTTGGACAGATAGTTTTGGCTAAACACTGTTCGCACTAAATGATTCTAATAAAATGGTTTAAACGTATATCACCTATTTCTTACAGCGCTAAATATATAACTTAAGACTACAATAAAGTGAAAAAAAAACACTAATATAATATAGATAAACTTTCCTTGGGACGCTTGCTCGGGATGGACGCCCTTGGACTGCAGATCCGGAGACGTCTCTGTGAAATTTGGAATTAATATTACACTTATGTCTATTGGGTACTCGCGTTATAACAAAAAATCCTAACAATGATGACTTTTTGTAATTTATTAAGAATTCTTAGGCCTGACCTGTAAACGGGAGCTATGACTGCTATCGGGTCTCGTTGTGTAATATTCTCGGTATTACATAAGTCGAGGACAGGGCAATGATCGCGCTTGCGTTTGTGAGGTCAGTTTCAAAATAATAAATAATTTAAAATGACATTGGTGCGCATGACTATTTTCATATATGGTTTTGCTTTCAGACTGAATAGGTGTATTCGTTTACATACATTCTTATATTTGTAATATAAAATGTAACTTACTACGGTTTGTGATATTTAAATGAACAAACTACAGGTGTACCGGATTACGGTTGATTAATTAATTGATTATTTAATTAATATAGTAAAAAGTATCAACTTAAAAGAATAATTATCTTGATTTAGGAAGCGTTTACCTTTTGTATTAATTCGATTGAGCGTTTAATGCGTACGAAATATTTATTCTAATTATCAGAGAATAATTTTTAATATTGGATGTTAACTAAAGTGCGATAGGAACATGTTTCTGCATTAATTCGGTTTCGCGTTTAATACGTAAACTTTACTATTTCCACGAGATTTATGCTAATTGATTAAAAGAAAAGTAACTAATATTATTATTTCAGGTGCGTATAAACTTATTCGCTATACAGGTACGATTGCCTTACCGCATTTCTTTATTAAGAAGTATTATTAGGACTCACGTTACGTGGACATCTAACGAATTGTAATCGGTTCGGGAGACGTTTGATCACGTTTGTTGCAATTAATTACGTAAACGCACAGCGGTTTCGTCTTTATATAGCTGGACGATTAGTCAGGTGATCTCTAAAAAATGCGGAGCCTGGTATTGATATTATCTCCAAGTTGCGGCGTTGCTCGTTTTTATTGCTAATTTTGCCTGGTATTAGGCGTATTGCTGTTTGTATGTGTAATATATGTTTAGTGAAGGTCGTTTACAAGAATCTGGAACTAACCCGTTTAGTGCTGTATAAATGGATCTTCTGGGAAGTGGTAGAATTAAGACCATGACCTTTCTGCCCACTGGAATAAATGAAAGATGACTACTGGGTGTCAAAGCCCGTAGTTACACCGTCCGATTTGTGTATTATGTAATGTTTGTTTGTGATGACTTCGTGATCTAACCCCGTCGTAACATCGGCTGGTTTTGTATTGTGTAATGTAGTGCAATAAAACTTACGTGCTGTTAACCTTAGAGTATATCAACGAACAGGTCGGTTATGTGAATAAGTTTCTGTAACATTAAAAGCGGCTGCCTAAGTATAAACACTAGAACTGGGCCAACTTATAACATTAAAAAAAAAGCGATGATGTAATACACAATTCGTAATTGATCGAATGATCTTAATTAATATAACAAATTACCAAATGATAATCGCTACTGCCGTCGGCTCAATCGGAAGATGAAGATAAGGGAGAGTTCTAATATACTGAGTAGTTAACCTACCTGAAATGCTACTTGCTTCTTTTCTGCTTAATTATTTTCACTTAATTCAAAAAAAATGTTATCTAAAAATAAAAATGATAAAATCTCGAGCGCCATGTTGTCTTTTTTCTATATATATAGGAACAACAAAACCTAGTTAATGAATAATAATAAACAATTTATCAAAATGAAAATAAAATAACATAATATACTTAAGTTTATTCAATATCTGATTGAAAAGGTTAAAAATCAGAAGTCTTATACTATTCTAAAATTATATAAAACATTACCTTTGAACGGTTCTGTCCATAAACTATAACTGGTAACTATGAAGCAGAATGTTGAACTTGGTGAGATCAATGTCTTGCTTATTTATCCTTAATATATTGTGTCCATAAATTTATTGAATTTCTTTGAAGTTTAATTCGCCAAATTTATTTATAAAGTATGTAGAACTTGCGTTGTAAAATGTAATTCAAGTAAAATTGCCATTTAAACCAGAAAAAGAATAGTAAATTACTGACTTATACGTGCCATTAAAAATAATTATTATAAAAATGCCATTAAAAGTATACATTAAAAAAATAGGAGTAAAATAATTGCATAATGAGTGAAATAGGTGTGCAAACTAAGAGCAAAATAGGTAAAATAGAAGTAAAATAGAAGTGCCTAGAAAAACAAACAAATGCTTTAGTTTTAAATATAATGGATTAGAAAATAACTTACCATCACAATCTGATGGCACCAAATATAAAAAAATTAGGTAAAAATCATGCTTACTGCTGTAACATTCAGCATTAAGTGAATTAAAAAAAAGGCTTTCAGAATAACTCAAATGAGTATTCCCCCTAAAAGTCTTCACGCGTTGCGCGGATACAATAATATAAATCCAATTTTTTAAGAATGATATGTTCTAGGAAATGCAAATTAAGTTGCCTTTCTCAATTTTACATATTAATAATTAAAAACTTTTCTAATATTACGCCAAATAAATTAACGATCTTAAATTAAGGTATTTTTAATACAACCACAAAAAAAGGTTGTTACACACCCCCTCCTAAAATTTGGACTCGGAGATCACCAAAGCGGAGATTCCAAACACTAAGGTAATAAATGAAATTATTAAAATTTAAAACATAAAAAATGTTAAGCTAATTAAAATATAAGCAATATTTAAAAAATAAAAAGAAAATGTACGAATAAATACAGAAAATGTGGTGATGTCGGTCAGGAAAGACCCCTCGCAACACCATAAAAGCTAATGACGCGCTACCACCCGCACACGCCACTAGCCGAGAATCAAGGACCCGAAACCTTAAATAAAGTAAAAAACTTTAACTGGTGGGGTTAGTAAGCAAACCACCATCAGAAAACAAAATGAGTATCCGGTAAAAAAATTTGAATCTAAGGTAAAAAACGAACGGAAACCGAAACCTACCATGACCTGAAGGGACAGTGGGCAGAGAACCAGGAAACGGTTATCGTGCAACTTTATAAAAAATCAAGGCTAAACGCCACTCTACTCGAGAGTATAAAAAATAAAAAAATCCTTCCGAACTAACAATAAATAATCGCGAGATTTGAGGTCGAGAGAGAGGGTTCAATTACCTACCCAGTGGTCTCAAACCAAGCCTCCTAGGTACATAACACAACTACCACTGTCACGTTCGATAAGTGAGTCAAAATCGGTAAATCCAAGATACGACTATTTCCTTGGCAAATTAGCTCAGGATGCTTCGTCGTGGAGAACAAGAGAGGCCACTCTACCCTTCACGAGATTCAGGTTTCATGTTGTTCCACAGTCATCGTCCAAGAACTAAACATACCCTAACTAACACGCACGTTTTATAAATAAATCGAAATCTAGGTGAATAGCAAGAGAAAGATGATGCACTCTTACGACAAAACCCCTCCTAAAACTACCAAAACGTCATAATCAGGAAGTGAACTAATCGAGGTTGACACGAGGCGAACCAAGTCCTCAAGCACCGTCCAAGAATAGTAACACTACACAAATCAGAAAAATAAAATAATTAAATCAATCAAAAATAAAATGTATAGAAGCATTACTAGTTTTCTTATCCAGGTTATGAGTTTTACACGTCAAATTAACGATCAGAGGTAAACTCAAAATAGTTATCTTCAATTTTACTATTGTAACAATAGCAAATTGTAAATCCAATAAAGGAAGATAATCTGCCTGAGAATAATGTCCCAAAAAATGGCAAAACAATCACGATGGGATCTAAATATCAACCATCGTGCTAACAAATTAAAAAAAAAAAATAAGTGGTTTGCAAAGCCACAACAATATAAAATAAAATAATGTGGAAATAAGCACAAAATAAAATTATTTTGAAAAATTATCAAAATAATTAAAAATATAAATAAGAAAACCAGAATGTAAAAATACTAAAATAGAAAAATAATTAAAAGAATACGAAAAATAAGAACTAATGTGGTTTTAAATCTTTAACATGAAAAACACCTGGGTTTATTATCAATAGGGTAATCGGTACGTAGTTGGACCTACCACCTCAATAACTTTTGCTTCAATAAATTTTGGAGCTAACTTTTGACTATAATTTTTAGTCGCATCAGATAAAGTAAAATTCTTTTTCCAAACCAAATCGCCAACTTTAATTTCAACGGACGACGTCGCAAATTGTAAGATTTTGAATTTCTTTCGTAAGCTGCATGTAAATTTTGTTTAACATGTTTAAAAATGGGTGAAAGTTCATTTAAATCTTGAACTAATTGTTCACGGTTAGTAATAAATAAATCATCCTCTTTGAAATCCTTTAGTCGACCATAAAAATCTCCAGAAATAGGAACTGTCCGACCAAACGCCAAAAAGGAAGGTGAAAATTTCGTAGACTCATGAACAGCGTTACGAATAGCATGGGCAATTTTGTGAATTTCAACATCCCATTCCTTGTGATCATCTTGAATATAAGACCTGATTGCAGTACCTACTACTTTATTAACTCTCTCAACAAAATTTACTTGAGGGTGATAACTTGCATTAAACCAAATGGATTGAACTTTGTAAGAATTCATTAAATTTTTAAATTGCGAACTTTTAAATTGAGGACCATTGTCCACCATACAAATTTGAGGAACACCGTAAACTAGAAATACATAATTTTCAATATATTGACAAATACTTTTAGCAGTAGCACTGCGCATAGGGTGAATCAAAGTAAATTTAGTAAACCAATCACAAATAACTAATAAAACTGTGTTACCACTCTTCGATCTAGGAAAAGGACCCACTAAATCAATAGAAATACATTGAAAAGGATAAGAAACATTTTTCTCTTTACCCATAAAACCATAATGATTAAATTGTGAAGACTTGCTTCGGTTACAAACATTGCAATTCCTAATATATTTGAAATAGATGACTTCATTTTGGCCAGTAATAAAATTCTTTAATTTTTGAAAAAGTTTTAAAAACCCCAAAATGTGATGATGTAGGATCATCATGAAATTTTCGTAAAATATCTTTCCTTAAAGATTTCGGAACAACTAATTTCCATTCCACTAAATTCGATTCGATGTTTAAATCATTAGAAATAAATTTGTAGAGTTTATTATCTTCAACTCTCCAATCAGGAAATAATTCAGGATTTTTAGAAACGTTGGCTAACATTTTCTTATACCAATCGTCTAAATCGACAACAGAAAATTCTAAAGAACTAACTTCCAAAGGTGCTCTAGAAAGTGCATCAGGAACAACATTTAATTTACCTTTACGATGAATAACTTCAAAATCAAATTGTTGAAGTTTAACACTCCATCTGGCTAATCGACCAGAAGGATCTTTTAAATTATTAATCCAAATAAGTGAATGATGATCAGTAATAACTTTAAAATGGGTACCTTCAATATAAGGTCTAAACTTTTGAATACCAAAAATAACTGCAAGTAACTCACGTTCTGTAATTGAATAATTTTGCTCGGCTTTGTTTAAAGTACGAGAACCATAGGCAATAACAACTACATTTTCTACGACTCCTTGTGTTAACACACATCCAACTCCACTATTAGATGCATCACATTGTAAATAAAATGTTTTAGAAAAATCAGGGCTCGCTAAAATAGGAGCATCAACTAATAAAGTTTTAATTTTTAAAAATGAATCATTCGCTTCGTCATTCCATATAACTTTCTGAGATTTCTTCTTACCTTTCAATAAATTATTAATCGGAGCTAAAATTGTGGAAAAATGATGAATGAAACGTCTATAACAAGAACACATTCCAATAAAACGTTTAACTTCTGTAAAAGTATGAGGTTGAGGAAATTGAGTAATAGCTTCCACCTTTGAAGGATCGGTGTGAAGACCATTCTTATCAATAACAAAACCTAAATATGATAATCGAGGTTTACAAAATTCACATTTATCTAAATTAATACTTAAATTGGCATCCTTAAGCCTTTTAAAAACTTCCCTTAAAATAGCAACATGTTCCTTAAAAGTACTTGAAAAAATAATAATATCGTCTAAATAAACAAAAACTGATTGAGATAAATCATGTCCTAAAATGGAATCCATAAATCGTTGTAATGTACTGGGTGCGTTTGTAAGTCCCATGGGCATAACAGTATACTCAAATAATCCTCTACGTGGAACAGTAAAAGCAGTTTTTTCACAACTCTCAGCGTGTAAAGGAATTTGCCAAAAAGCATTCTTTAAATCAATTGAAGTTAAATAACGAGCATCTCTTAATTTATCCAAAATATAGTTTAAAAATGGTAAAGGGTAAGCATCTTTTTTTGTAACAGAATTTAATTTCTTAGCATCAAAACAAACTCTAAAATCACCTGACTTCTTCTTAACTAAAACCATTTGAGAATTCCAAGGAGAAGAACTGGGTTTAATAATTCCTTGCTCTAACATATCATCAATTTCTCTGTTCGCATGCTCCAACATAGCAGGAGATAATGGAAAATAACGTTGTTTAATTGGTACTGCATCACCAGTATTAATTGAATGAAAAACTTTATTTGTCTACCTAACTTAGAAGTTGATAAGGTTTTAAAAGGTCAATAACTTGATTTAATTCAAAAACTTGATCATTATTAAGATCATCAATACTCTTAATCATAGCAAAAGTTGTCTCCGCAGAGGTTGCAACAAAAGAATTTTCACCAAAATCAGCTTTAATTTCAAATAAACGACAAAAATCTACCCCAAAGTAATTGCAGTAGTAATAAATTCAGAAACAATAACAGAAATAGTTTTAGTAATACCATTAATAGTCAAAGATAAATCAACACTCCCCAAAATGGATTGTGAAGAACCATCAGCAATAATCAATGATGAAAAAGGCGAATTCTATTTAATTTTAAATCATATTTATCAATCAAATACAAAGCAGGCTTACCTAAAATTGTTACGGTAGCTCTACTATCTAATAACGCAATAAAATTCTCATTAAAAATCCTTACATTAATAAAAGGTCTAACATCATCATTCTTCTCAACAAATTTTTCGAAGTTCCAAAAATTCCTTAACAGTAATCAACCATTCGTTAAAAACATGCTTGTCAGCCTCTGAAAAATCATAAGAAATGTGTCGACTAACGAAACACTTTCCTTTTACAAGTTTTTTGAAAATCTACACCTCGGACAATTAGAAAAAGTAACATTGGAATAACCACATCTAAAACAAAAGATTCCATCATCACCCTTGTCACAGGTGTGATAGGTATGACCCAACTGTCTACATTTAAAGCATGTTGTTGAAGACTTAGCTGTATTAATTTTTGTAGTAGTAAAAGTAGAATTTATATTTTTTGGTTTAATACCTGAAAAATGGACCTTAGGTTTAATATTTTGTTTCACTGCAGAAGAAGGCTTATAATCAGATTGTCTTTGTGAATCTGAATAAGAATTAAATTTGAATTTAGAATTCTGAGCTTTTACTTGTTGTAATTTTTTACACAACTCTACTAAATGAAAATATCATTAACACTAACAAGGGCTAATTGAGTAGCAAACCAAGGTTGTAAATTTTTCCTAATAATCTTTAATTGTTCACCTTCCGAAGGAGGAATATCTAATTGAGAAAATAAATTAACCATTTCAGAAATAAAAAGGGTTGGAATTTCATCAAAAGCCTGTTTGCGATTTTTAATATCATCTAACAAAACTTCGTCATGTCCTTCCGGTAAAAAGTCACTCTTTAATTTAGTAATAAGATCATCCCAAGTCTGTAAAAACGGTTTAATCGCCCTATACCAAACTAAACCTTTCCCTGCAAATAAATCAACACCAGATAAAAGCATCTCCGCCCTAGAAATATTTCGAGCAATCATTAGCTCCTCACATCTTTGAATAAAAGTAAAGACTTCTTTCTCACTACCATTAAATTTTAAATTTAATTTATAAACAGGAACAGAACTTTTAGAAATTTGTAAGTTATTAATTAACTTGGAAAAATCGTCAGTAGGAATATTAACTGAAGTATTAACAGGGTCGTTTTGTGACATCGAAATATTAGAAGTATCTAAATTTGAAACATCATTATTTAATTCAATATTTTCATATATAGATTCAATTAATTCTAACGATTGGTTACATATAGTCAACAATTGATCATGTAAATATAAAAATTCACTATCAAAGTAGTATAATTTAAGCGTTTCAAAATATGAATTAAACGTGTGTAGCCTAAGATATTCTGATTTCGAGGGCTTATGTTTAAAAGTTTAATGAAGACTGAATATGACTTTAGCTTTTCCTTCAATAATTCCAATTCTACTGTTTGATTTATTTCATACTTCTGGTATGAATCAAATAAATTTGGATTGATCTTTTCTGAATTTAATATTCGTCTTAAAATTTTACGCTTCTCTTCCACTGTTAACCTTTCTGCTCCATTTACATTTGGAAGTTTAATTCGACTATTAACTCATCACTATATAAAACATCAACTAAGTAATTTAAATTTGACAACGTAAAAAATATTATATAACACAATCAATAAATTTCATTATGTATAAACACATAAAAATACCAAGCGTAACACTAAATGGCAACACTCCTTAAAATTCTGTCAACTCTTAACATAATCAAAATAAACAAACAAGTGAGAATAACCAACATTGAAACAACAGCAAATTCCTTTTTCTGGCCCCACGTTGGGCGCCAAATTGTAACATTAAAAGCGGCTGCCTAAGTATAAACACTAGAACTGGGCCAACTTATAACATTAAAAAAAAAGCGATGATGTAATATACAATTCGTAATTGATCAATGATTTTTGTTTAACATGAGTTAATATTCTCTGAGACTTAGACAACTTCCGACAGTAGATTTTCATACTGTTTTAAAGTTAAAGACCTGACGTCCGCAAGTTGTAACATGTGGTAGTATTAGGCGGAAGCGCATACAGAATACTACATTGGCATCACAAAACTCACAAAGTGGAAGTGACTTTTGTGGCCATAGAGGAACACAATAACGGATTTTGAATTTTGTTCTGAATAAGCATTTATTAAAATCGTTCGCCACATAGTCGAAAAACGTAGCGGATGTCATCCATCCGTTTTTGACTTTACCAATA
Source organism: Vesta saturnalis (assembly GCA_036346205.1). Classification (NCBI taxonomy): domain Eukaryota; kingdom Metazoa; phylum Arthropoda; class Insecta; order Coleoptera; family Lampyridae; genus Vesta; species Vesta saturnalis. Next base: position 1,651,712 of record JARFJB010001038.1, read on the forward strand.
TCCATCTGGGTGGCATAGTTTCTACCAACGACCTGGGAGGACGAATGTAACACTACAAAGGTGGGCACATGTCACCGTCGGCATTAAAAATTAAAAATACGGTTATGTTCTCTTTCTCTTTGCGGCTGCTAATGATGTATAGGTTTTTCCAACCTTTCGACGCGAGAACTTTGCCCGTTTTGGGGCAAAGAGAAAAGCCAGACTCATCCCCATTGAATACTCTACTTGGGTCTTTCATAACCTCCTCCAGATTGTTGTTTTCCAAGTAAAATTTTAGGTCATCAAATCATTTTTTAATTCACTCTTCTGGAACTAAGGCACGTGCCTTATTGATACATTCTGCTTCCCTAAGTGAAACCTGTGGATAGCTTAAGGAAGTTCAGGTACCACTTCTGAGATGGAGTTTTCCGGAATCTCTCGCACTCTTAGTGGCGGTGTAGATGAGTTCGCTTTTCTTTATCGGGAAACCACATTTAGCGATGTTCAGTTCTCCGTCTCTTGTCAAAATGGGGGGCGGTCCTGTTTTTCTCGTTACACTTTTTAAAGATTTTCCTTTTAACTTGGGTTGAATTGTGGTTCGGGGGACTGCAAATGTACGGCTCGCTTCTCTAACAGTTACGTTATTTTCTCGAATTTCAATAAGAGCCCTTTTTAACGCGTTAACTGAATACAAAAAAAATTCTTTTCTGCGATTTCTTAGAAGGCTGCTTCTGCAACTTCTCTGTTTTTTTGTTCCTGCCCATGTTGACAACGGGTGGACAAGAAAAAGCCTCCCTCTCGGCCATCTAATTATATGGGTTTTAAATAAGAGGTCGAAAACCGGTACAATTTTTCCTGTTTTCGGCTACTGAATATCGACTATTCATATTTCGCGCACATTTTTGCAATAAGTAGGTGGCCGATAACTGGCCGTGGTTTGATATATACCCTGAGAACCAGTGTACGAAATAAGAAAGGTAATATGTAAAACAATAATAACAAAAAGAGACATCAACAAGTGAACAAATTTTTCAGGTTTTTTGGCCACCCTGGCCGAGAATGGGATAAATGTTTTTTATGTCCAGTTCAACGGCCATCTCATAATCTAAATATTTTTTAGGTTAAAACAATTATTCTTATATTTTACAACAGCTAAACATGTCCTGCTCACGTATAATTTGTGTAAAGCATCTAAATTGTAATAAGAAACACGCAACAGTTGAGCACATATACTCACAGGTGGCCATTTTTAAAAGTTAAATTGTAGTTTCAATGTCTAACGCTGTTGCATGTGGATTGGCGCAACTGTAGGAAAGATATGGCTGAAAGGGGGTAAAGTATTTACTGAATAAACATTTACAGAATAACTTTTAATTTGGTGCACACAATCCTAAAAGCGGCCGACAATAGGAAGTGGCCCTAACTTTACTCATTTTATCTGAAACACAAGTTTAGGAACACGTGCAGAACGCTCGTTACGATAACTACTCTAAAAGTGACTAAGTTGTTAAAAAAGGTGACAATATTTATGTACTAATTCATTTTTAACCTTTTTATTCAACTCACTTTGTCTATCTGGTTCAAATCTTGTAATTAAATTTTCAACAACTTCCTGATCTCCGATTGAGCTGAAATTTGACATACGTGCGTATTCTTGATGACAATACACAAATATGTGTTGTTTGCTTTGACTTATGCGGCCAAATTTGTTTATAAAGCTAGGGCCTTGAAATTTTTGACTTCAGCTTTTTAGCATAAGACCATGCACAAAAATATGCGACAAGTTGAATTTCAAGGTCAGGGGGCTGTTTCGGCCAAATTTGGCCAAATATGGTCGAAAGTTTTGTTTATAAAGCTAGGGCCTTGAATTTCAAGGTCAGTGGGCTGCATTGCGGCGAAATTTGGCCAAATATGGTCGAAATTTTAGTATAAAGCAAGGGCCTTTAAATTCAAGACTTAAGCTTTTAGCATAAGACCATGCACAAAAATATTCAAGATCAGGGGGCTGCGCCCGGGGGGCTCAAAGTATTGTATTCGGTCAAAAATCACCCGATCTCCGGTGGAGATGAATTTCTTCATAGATGTGTACATGTGTATATTGGCCAAGTAAGTTCGAAATTTTTGTTTATAAAACTAGGGTGATGAAAAATTGAGTTTCTTTCTTTGTTGGAACCCAAGCGACTAAAAAGTAGAAAATAAAAATAAGTAAAGAAAACATTTTTAAAAAACGCTTTAATATTTTTCTAAGTATTTTTTGAAATTACTTTAGAAAAGTTGTTACCTAAAACTCTAAATGTTCAAATTTTCTTTGTTTTCGTTTTTTACGCTGATTGGTACCTAATACAAATTTTCTATACTATCCAAGTTTATCAATGAGTAAGTTCGTGAGTATATCTAAAAAACATCCAGTACCTAGGTGTAACAAAAATAAGCTCATGTGCAAATTTAACAGTTTTATTGTTGTTTTTTTTAAGTAGTTTCTTAAACATTATTTTTTGATTTGCAGACAATACGGTTTGGACTACTTGAAGTTTGGATTTATTCCATCTCCATCAAATCAACACTTGTCGATGTGTCTCATATGTGAAAAAGTATCCATAAGATCGATGTTTGCGTCATCATCTATGCAAGACGTTGATGGTTTACGAGTGTCTTATAATATATCTTTACTAATGGCGAAGTCGGGGAAACACCACACAATTGAAGAGCAGCTTATTTTACCACCCATTGCGGAGGTTCTCAACAATGTATTGCACAAACCCGCACATGATATTATAAAGAGAATTCCTTTGACCAATAACACCGTTCAGAGACGAGTAGACGAGATGGGTCGCGACGTGGAAAACATTTTATGCAATTCCTTACAGACCAACAGATTCTCTCTGCAGTTAGACGAGTGTATATTACCCGGCAATGAAGCTCTGTTGTTAGGATATGTTCGATATATTAAAGATAAAAATATGTGCAGGAACTGCTTTTTGCTACATAGAGACTGATATCAGAGGAGAATCGATTTTTCAGGCCGTGGAACGTTTTTTCACCGACAAAGCTATTCCATGGAAGAACATTGTTTCTCTTGCGACGGATGGTGCACCATCTTTTGTTGGTCGTCATCATGGTTTTATAGCTGACTTAAAGCGACAACTGCCTGAGGTACTGGTCATTCACTGCGTGATTCACAAACAGAATTTAGTATCAGAAAATCTGAGTCCTAGTTTGCACCAGTCTTTACAATATGTTATAAATGCTGTCAACAAGATTCGAAGCAATTCTTTGAACTCTCGGTTATTTGCTCAGCAATGTGAGGAAAACGACGAAGTCTTTACTAGGTTACTTCTGCACGCTATAGTTCGCTGGCTAACAAGAGGCTCTTGCTTAGCAAGATTTTCAGCTATTTTTGAATCTGTGTTGGAGTTTTTACAAGAAAAAGATGCAAATTTGAAAGATTACTTGACTGATATCTTTAGTATGTTTAACAAAGTTAATTTGCAGCTGCAGGGTGACGATCTCAACTTGATTAAACAAAATCAATAATATCGGCCTTTGTGGGTAAACTTATCCTTTATAAATAAAATTTAAACAGAAAAGAATATTCACAACTTCCGCATTTGTCAAAATTGCCAAAAATGCTTCAAGACGATGTTATTTTATCATATGTCACTTACTTAGATGCATTACACAAGGATTTTACTAAGAGGTTTGAGAATCTCTTAAATTTACAAATCCCTAAATTGATAATAAATCTGTACAATATCACAGCCATGGAAGAAGCCAATGTGATAATGCAATAAGAGTTGATCACCATCAGCACAGACGAGGAGCTTAAGCAGAAGTTCAACCAAGGCTATCAGAAGTTCTGGTTGCAGCGCAACATTGAAAAACAGTATCCTGCATTGTGGAACATTGCTGACAAATACTTTATCGCTTTTCCATCATCATACCTAGTCGGAAAAGGCTTCAGTGTGGTTACAAATATTTTGACAAAACAAACAAACCGTTTGAAAATCAACGAACGCAGAGATTTAAGGCTGCAACTCACCAATATTGAACCAGATTAGGCTAGATTGGTAGAAAGTCACCAGATTCATCCATCACACTGAATTTTTGATTTTGTTATCTTTACTTTGCGATTTAATGCTTTTTTTTCAAAAAATAATTACCTACTTAAGTATTTTTACGTAATTTGTATTAATAATTATTAATTACACTCGATATTTTGTTAAATTTTGATGAGAAAATGTTGTCAAGTTTACTCACTTAACCAACCGCAAAGTTTTTAAATTGGTAAATATTTTGTATCAATAGGAAAAAACTAGAGATAGGATTTTTAAAGTAATTTGGCTATGGGGGTCTGAGGTAACAGTTAATTTTCGAAAAGGGGTCTCTGGCCCAAAGTAGTTTGGGAATCCCTGTCTTACGGTTTTGCAGCGTTTCCATTATAAGTTCAGAGCACATAATTTTGTAAATGTTTTTATTTTTTTCGTAGTATTCCAACACTAGTATAAATTTTACATCTATTGTATTCAACTTTTTTCTCTCTATCGATTGGTGTCCAAATAATCGTTTCGGCAATCTTATACACTTAAAAAAAAATACTAATTGCAATATGGTCCAGGCGTGATGGCTCGTTCAAAATACATGCCGGCCTTTTAGAATAAGAAGGCCTTGGTTATATCGAAAATATGTTACAAACATCGCGATACCAGAGCGACGAATCCTCGTAATATAAGATGGCGTTAGTCGATTGGAATCATAGGTATCTTACTTAAGTAAGATATCTATGGTTGGAATACGGCTTTCCTAAATTTATTCTATATGACTATATATCCATAATTTATTTGGGCAATTTTTTTATTATAGAATATTTTAGTATCGAAGATTTTTCATGCTTTCAATTTACTTTTATATTTCCACGGTTTTAACCTTATTTTTGGCGATAGCTATGGGTTCTTTTTATATAATTAGGGGAATGTCGGGTAGTGCGGCACGCTTAAGCATTTTATTCTTTGTAAAAAACCGGAAAGACATAAACTCAAAATGAAAATTTCTCGTCATCATAGAAGTTACATCAGTAATATTTTGAATTAAATATTTTAAAATTTCGATTAGTTTTCGATACTTAAAAATAAAATTGGAAGGTAACCTGGGACATCAAGTAATATAAGAAACTTGAGAAGCTAAACTTTATTTTAAAATATTTTTTAATTATGAATGAAAACACTTTCAAAAGAAAAATTAAGGTGCACAGAAATAAATTTCAATGATTTTTGCTTAAATTTACATAAGTCGCAGACATAAAAAATGATGTATTGTCAACAACCGCGCATTCTTCGTGCACCCATTTTTGACACGTGTCACACTTGATCCAGTCTTCATCGAATGTCGCTTGACATACTATGCAAGGATATTCTTCTTGTTCTTTGACACCATTACTTTCTTTATGTCTTCAGTCACATCTTATATTATATAGTTATCACCTGTACTTCTTTTGATTTTATTCCTTGTGTTTTTTTTTATTTGTTTGTACCTTATTTTCGTTTTGCTTCGAAAATTTCTCAAACTTAATTGTTTTAGTTATTTTCTTTGCCTTTTCTTCTAGGCGGTTTTATAAGGAGTTGAGGTTAGAATTTCAGATTTTTCATCTTTTCTTTTTCTGCTGTCAATTCTTCTTTGACTGAAGTTTGGAACGGGAGAAATTTTTTCTAAAATTCTAACAGCAGCTTTGGTGTCTAGGAAAGGAGAAGACTGAAGTTTGGCAGGATTTTTTGCAGTTCTGGGAATTTCTGTATAGAATTCAGCAATGGTTGTAATTCCATTCTTATTAAATGTAGTTGTAAGTTCTCTTGGTTTAATATTTTCTTTTGGAGGCGTTGTCTCATGGCGAATTATTTTTCAGGCTATTCTAGTGTTTGATCTTCGATGACAGCAGTAACTTCATTTTCACTGGGCCTAGATTTAAATACTTCCGTTGCCGGAACTTCAAGCAGCCTCGTTGTTGCTGACAACTTGTGTACTGGAAGTATGTACTGAACTTCCTTGTGTTTTCCGAAATATCAGTCATTACAGAGGGAAGAAATTCTAGATCATTAAGGACATTTCTGTCAAATGGATACATTTCTGTACATTGAAAACTTTTTTGTGCAATGTCTAACCGAGCAGTCCCCGCGAAAGCTTGGGAAACTAACCCCGCTATATTGTATTGTCCAATTCGTGCACCAGGGTGAGCTCTCATCCAAACTGAGCATGTTTCATTGTAGCCTGTCTTAAATGATTTCATAAATGTGCGATCCAAGGATTCAGATTTAAAAGTTGTGTACGGTGGGGAGCTCACCATATGTATATTATTTTCGCCTGCATACAAAATTACTTGAAGGTCTTTACTACCGTGGTCGTCCAAAATCAAAAGGATTGGATTATACTTGGTTGAGAATCCTTAACTAAATGTTTCAGCCACATTAAAGAAACAGATGCATCCATCCATCCATTAACTTGCCCAGTACCAATAGCCTCATGAGGAGCTTTAAATCCTTTGCCTCTTAAAAATAATTATGGGGAATAAATGTACCAGTAACATTCATGAAAACCATAATTGTCACGTTTTGTCCTTTTTCAACCGAAGTTATTTTCCCTACTTGCTCCTTTTCCTTCTGAGACAAAACACGTTCATTTTTATGCACACAGGAGACATCTGTCTCATCAGCGTTAAATATGCGTGATGGGGAAAATTTGTAATCATCCAAAAGGGTTTTTGAGTTTATCGAAAAATAAATTGTGGTTCATTAAAACCAACAGCTCTAGCTAAACTAGTAGCTTCTCGTGAACGTAGAGATAGCTCTGGATGTTGCTTCATAAACCCATAATAGAAATCCTTGCCAACAGGTTACGTAATTCTGTTAAATCTGTGTTCGATTTTTAAATTCTCAGCCAAATCATATTATGTTAATTTCAAAAAAAATTGTTTCTCGTTAGAGGCATTAATCTGTTAGCCAAGTCTTTGACGTGATCAACTGACCTACTTTTGGCTTTGCGTGTATACATAAACCCTATTTTAATGCTGCAATTCTCCTGTGAAGAAAGGTTTTAGGAATATTATATTTGTCAGCAGCTTCTCTGACGCAATGTGTCTCATCTGTTACATATTTTATTTCTCTCACTCTAAGAACCTCGAGTAGTTGTTCTGCCTTTTATTTTTGGTATTCTGTAAAAAGTCCTTGTCCCGGGTTACCCGATTTACTGTCTTTTTAGATAGTAGCTAAACTAACATAAATTTTTACAACCGGTGGACTCTACAGTAGATCAAGTATTATTCAGATTTGTTAGAAATAAATTAACTTCCGTGAACAGTTAGACATATCCACCCGAACTTTAGGTAACACAAGCAACTCTGCACCAAAAACCACAAAAGTTGTTGTTCCTTCGCCCCGATATCCCTGGGTAACTTTCCCCTACTTACCTTTTCCATTTACTAATACACAAGAGGTTTTTAAACGTATATCGCGTACTGTTTACAATATCTAACTGAACAGTAATGAATTATAAACGGAAATAAACTTTAACTTAAATAATGTACAGGGTGATTCAACGATAGTGTAAAGTGAACCGATGGTTTATGGGTAAACTTTTCCAATAAATTGTATTTATCATATTATACGGCTAGAGTAAGGGTGCACATTTTAAAATTATTCTTGACTATACAGAGTGTTCGAAAAAAGCAGGACAAGGCAAAGTTTGTATTTTTTTAGTGGAACACCCTGTATTTAATTCGATTTTTGGATTCTACGTGCAATTGTAAAACTTTATCGTAAATCGAAAGAAAAGTAATTCAAAATATCTTCCTGTTTGTAATAAAATTACCTTCATAATAAACAGATCTTAAAGATTTAAAAGATTACACCGTTAACTTTAAATACCAATTTTCTTTTTTATTTCGCAATTAAAGTTTGACGAATAATAATTTACTAGTTCCCAGTGTTGCGTAAACGCAACATAATTTTTCTATCCTTTGCATTCGACGGTCACTTTTAAATTTTCGCGCCAATTCAGCTTCAAGCTCGTGCACCTTCGCCGGTCCGCCACGCCTGAACCGTTCGGTTTTTTTATTTTGTCTTTTGATGACACATCCTCAGACCAAGACCTCTTTTAGACACGTCAACGAAACTGTTACACCTACCCGTTCTCTCAATTTGGTGGATGCGGCATTTTACATGTTTCAACTTAAATTTTGTATTATAATGCACACCTGGAATGGAAAAGTTACAAATAAGACTTGTATATTAATTCAATGTAAAATATAAAAACGTCAGCATCCAAATAATAAAATTTAGATTCCATATAATTAATAATAATTAATTTGGTTTGACCGTGTAATGCACCTTTACGATTGAATTGTATTTAATAGAAGATAATGTCAATATCAAATATATTAACATATTGTTGACGTTTGCGACTAACGTTTATGCATAAATGGGATAATTTTGTGATTACAAACATAAGTTTCATTGAATGATTTCTAATACTAACCATCTAATTAAAATGTTGAATGATTCCTCCGTTATTTAATAAGCAATAATTTTAGCGTAGTGATATAATTAAAACACCTGTAATTAATTTTATTTTTACACTTATTTTGCTTTATATTTAGAAACTTTATAAACAAAAGCTATACAGTGTGATCCAAAGTAGAGGACCATTCAATAACTTCTTTATTTTACGATATATAAAAAAAGTTAAATTATTTTTGTTTACGGACATGTGTTACATTTAATAGGGCTATCAAATATTTTTTTATTTTCGGTTAAACCGAAACGAACACAACTATTGTTTTTAAATGACACCTTGTATATTTTTTAGACTGTAAATCGCAAAAACTGTTTGAATGAGTACAAGATCACTATTTAAAAACAAAATAGATATTGCCATGGATAACGGAAACAACTGCTTTGTGAAGTTGTTTCAGATTGTTTCACATCTTTCAAAATTAGTTTTTATATGTAATTACTTAAGCTGTGACGGAATTTATAATTACAACCTTATTGTAATCAATTATTAGGCAACTACATAATAAATAATAGTGAAAAGGTCGATTTAATGTTCACCAATAATGGTGTTATCAACAAACAAAATAATCATTTCTGGTCGGACGAAAACCCACATTGGACATTAAATACAAACCATCAAACCGTTTGGGGTACTAACGTTTGGTGCGGTTTAATCGCGACAAATTATTGGGACCTCTTTTATCACGCAATTCTCACTGCAAGAAGATTTCTTAATTATTTAAATACTGAGCTTTTGACCATGTTAGAAGATTTTCCACTAGCATTGCGACGAAGTATGTACTTTCAGTTGGACGGAGCGCCAGCTCATACTAGTAACATTGTTAGTGAATATCTAAACGAAAGCTTTAATGGGAATTTAATTGCCACCCATGGACCAGTGCAAATGCCGCCAAGATCGCCTGATATTACACCTCTGGACTATTTCTTATGGGGCTATCTTAAGACACTAGTCTATGCAGATCCGCCACAAAATGTAGAGGATTTAAAAAACAAAATCCGGTTGGCTTGTATGCAGTTAACACCCGATGTGATACATAGAACAACACATCATGAACTTCTAAAGCAGCTAGAGGCATGTGTTGCACAAAATGGTGGTAATTTTAAACAATTTACAAAATAATTTTCCTGCATACCATCTTTGTAGTTAAAAATACGTGCTTACTACTTGTTGCATTTTGTATTTTGTTTATGTATTCGTTTCAGATTTCTTACTATTCTAATAAATACTAATAATAAAAGCAGTTCTTTCCGTTTTCCATGGCAATAGCTATTTTGTTTTTAAATAGTGGTCTTGTACGCCTTAAAACAGTTTTTTGCGATTTACAAAAATTTTCTGATATAATACCCATAAAATTTTATATTTACAGAAAGAAAAATATTGAGGAATCAGATAGTCTAAAAAATATACAGGGTTTTAAAAAGCAATAGTTGTGTTCGTTTCGGTTTAACCGGAAATGAAAAAAATATTTGATAGCCCTATTAAATGTAGCACATGGCCGTAAACAAAAATAATTTCACTTTTTATATATCGTAAAATAAAGAAGTTATTGAATGGTCCTCTACTTTGGATCACACTGTATAAAATTAAATTTTTGTTTTAAATATTCCTACATACTATTTCCTTATAAAATTAATCATTATTCAGATATTGAAAGAATTGAACTAGCACTAAACTCTACCTTAGGAATTTTTTGAAACTAAAGTATTACGAGCGGATAGCCTACCTGATTTGTTTTGTTAAATTCTATTGTCATAGTAAATTTGTATTTTAGAATATTTTTACGTAAAAGCGTCAATATCTCAATAAGGGCCCGTCTTATGGTTATGAAACCTATTATCAATTAGTATCTACTTTTCACGGGAAACGAAATGTCAAAAATATACAGGACATTCCATTTACAAAAAAACAGGTTTGGGTTGGCATATTTTTGTCAATCACCCTGTATATACCTAAATATTTTTATAATGTAGGTCCAATGATCGTGTATTACCATACCAAAATTGGTTTTGATATCTTTAATAGTTATACAGGGTGATAGGTCGAAACCATTCATTAGAAGTATTGGGAGTTCCAGCCATGGCTGATTTCTGAAAGTTTCTATCTGGACTAAGTGATTCATATTCTATTTAAGGAAAATATACCGGAAGTAGCCATCAACTTTGTTATTTTAAATTGAATCGTACCATTTTTATGGCATATTCGAATTGTACTCGCCATTTTAGTAGAAATTTTATCAATGTTCCCTATACTTAAATTTAATATTTTTTGAGATTTAAATTTTTTTTCGAAAATTATTGGTTGAACACTATGACATTTGACAATGCCTACTGGCGCCATTTTTAGTACGAAGCAAGTAATATTGACGTTATGCATAGGGGTATCCTTAAGCTTTACGCTGATGCTTCCGGTACTGCCGAATTATCTACAGGGTGTTCAAAATGTGACTTCCATCTTTTGAAAATAAAAACCATCAAAACTTAACTTTTTCAAATACAATGACCAATATTTTCTTCCTTTAACGGATGCAGAATAAAATTCTGCATTGATTTGTATTAGCATTCCCTATACCTATCTTCAACAGTTTTTCAGTTATTCAGGTATTTCTAAAATCTCGTCCGAAATTTAGAAAAATTAATTCGATTTCTCCATGGCCGAAGCTACTACAGATGCAGAAACCAATTACATTAATGTGGTTTATCAAAGCAAACAGAACTGTTAAATTTCGTCAACAAATAAGATGAGAATAAAAGTAATATGCAAATAATAACTATTAATATTATTGAAAGTAAGAAAAACAATTCAAAATTTTATAAATGTTCTATGTGGCCTCCATTTTGTTGAAGACAACCTAAAAGTCTTGACTGAACTTCTTTCGTGCAAGCTTTTTGAGGTGATGACGATTCAACTGGCGAAATGCCGTCGTTACTCTTAAGCCTAGGTCTTCTCTTGTGTGGACTGGAGTGGCGTATACTTGATTCTTGACTTCGCCCACACGTAGAAGTCGAGTGGAGTTAGATCGGGAGATCGGGAGGCCACCGCCATGGTCCGTTTCGACCGATCCACTGATCACCAAACATAGTGGTGAGCTCTTGATCAACGTCACGCGTTGAATGTGCTCAGAATCTCCAGATATTTTATACTTGTCAAATTTTCATCATAAATTTGAAAAGAGACACGACCATTCATTACAAGACAAAACACGTTAAAACTAAATTTGTTTTGAAAATTTGATTCTCGCTTGAAATGTGGGTTTTCCGACGCCCAATAGTGCCAATTAGGTCGATTAACAATTCCTTCTCTGGTAAATTTTGCTTCGTCCGTCCAAATTATTTTTCGTAAAAACAGCGGGTCTTCCTGAATTCTGATTAACATTTGCTCACAAAATTCCACTCGCTTCAAATTATCGCTTGGATGAAGTGCTTGAACCAAGGTAAACGAATAATCATGCATTTTATGCTTCTTTAAGATGTATTGTATGGAATAGTAAGACAGGCCCAAATCTTCTGCAGCAGATCGGATCGAGCTGTGGGGATAGTTATTAAAATATGCTATGACATTAACTTCATTAGCTTCTTCGCCAGTAATAGGCTTTGATCGTGTTCTGGCAGCTTTCTCTGTTCCATACCGTAAAAAGTTTGACTCTATTCGCTTAAATTTGTGCTTGTTCATTGGTGTTAAATGAGGATATCGGTCATTAAACAAACAGCAAGTTCTGCTAATAATCTTATCACATTCTCCATGAATATAAAATAAGTTCAAAATATCCCTGTTTGAATACTTCCCATTTTCCATTTTGATAAACCGAACACAGAAACACAACAAAAGGTATTGACAGTTACTAACAACAAACTTAGCTGTGGTACCCATGGCTATCCATGGAAAAATCAGGTAAATCGTTTTGAATTTCAGAAGAAATGAACAAATACCTCAATATGAGAAAACTATCGAAGATAGGTATAGGGAATGCTAATACAAATCAATGCAGAATTTTATTCTGCATCCGTTAAAGGAAGAAAACATTGGCATTGTATTTGAAAAGTTAAGTTTTGATGGTTTTATTTTCAAAAGATGGAAGTCACATTTTGAACACCCTGTAGATAATTCGGCAGTACCGGAAGCATCAGCGTAAAGCTTAAGGATCCCCTATGCATAACGTCAATATTACTTGCTTCGTACTAAAAATGGCGCCAGTAGGCATTGTCAAATGTCAGTGTTCAACCAATAATTTTCGAAAAAATTTAAATCTCAAAACTATTAAATTTAAGTATAGGAACATTGATAAAATTTCTACTTAAATGGCGAGTACAATTCAATATGCCATAAAATGGTACGATTCCATTTAAAATAACAAAGTTGATGGTTACTTCCGGTATAACCGGAAGTGTAGTCATCATGAAAATATTTTCCTTAAATAATCACTTAGTCCAGATACAAACTTTCAGAAATCAGCCATGGCTGGAACTCCTAATAGTTCTAATGAATGGTTTCGACCAATCACCCTGTATATATATATATACACACAAACACACACACACACACACACACACACACACACACACACACACACACACACAGACCATTAAACCTTTGCAATAAGCACAAAAAGTATCGCATATTCAATAAAGTCAATTTACTTATAATTACACAAAAGTATTATGAACATCACTTGCTTTGCAGAGGTACCAATTCAGTTTAAATTAAACTTCTTCAACGCATTTTTATTAAATACAGTAGCTAATATATTCAAAGTATTCCAAAGTATCTTAATTTATTGCAGAGTATTTTAACTAAATATTACAAATTAACGTATTTGCAAATGTAACAGTTGAGAATAGAAAAAACAATATTTTTAAACATACTGAGTGACTTGCACAATTTGACTGTTGCTTATTTTATTTCACATTCATAGTTTTTTTTTTGTAAATTTTATGCAATATGCATAATACTATTATCCCAAGTAAAACCCTATGTTATGCCTTTGACGATTGTATATCATTCATTTATGTATTCTCTAATTAAATTGTGATTTTCTATTTTTTTCCTATAAATAATTATTTAACTCATCGTTTCGTACCCTTTATTGCTACATCGAAATTAACTTAATGACTTGTCATTATATAAGTTGCATAAAATGTTATGAGATCTAGTGGTAGAATTAGAATCTCACATAGAAGATAACTTTTTTCCAAAAAGGTATTGGATTGAAATACACGTACACTGGAATTCTCTGTTTAGCTTTAATTAAATGACTCAAGTTAATTTGGATATCACCCAACGCACTGTTTATATCGAATAAGGGCTGCTGTGTATTCATCGTCAATGAGCTTTCTCGGAAATAAAGTTGTTTGTATCAACGTATGTATTCAATGTGGCAAGTTATATCATTTCTTTAATTGCACATCAAACATATCTGTAATTGCTTTAGAGCTTTTACTATTGCTTCTACTTTTCCTCTTCTGGACTTTTCAGTACCATTAATATCCACATTCTGGTCATATCATTGTGGTTACTTCGGAAAATAACTTAAATGATTCTTGCTGAAATTACATGATCACCTTTAATCTACACTCAAGATCACTTACTGTAAATGTAAACTTCATTATCTGCACACTACTTTGACTGTCATATCTCTTATTGAAGATATCGATGCAAATTAGTTTACAATTACATTTATTTCATTTTATTGTAGGTAATTTCATTTCTTTTTGTCTCTGACAATAACCGTGCTGTTTAAACAATCCCTGCAAAAATATTACGTTACTTCTATATATGGGATTTACTTTTATATGCAGACCATGTTTATGAATTAGTAACACTACATAATTAAGACATATTTTGAATGATCAACATCATTTATAATAGCCTTATAGTGATCAAGCAGTAACCAAAATAGAGATATTACAAATCAACGTGAAATAATCAAAGTTTAATTTAATAATAAAGGCACCATTATTAAACCCGGTATAAAATTCGTATTTACACGTTTTATAATATTTGCATTGTTGAGTCGGGAAACGGGATGAACAGCGTTTTAACGGGCTCAACGATGGCCGTTTATATATATATATATATATATATATATATATATATATATATATATATATATATATATATATATATATATATATATATATAAAGTTTATTTGATCTATATTATTTAATGCATTTAATAATTAATTGGTATACAAATCAATGCAACGTTAATAAATTCAAAACAAGTTTCCATATATTTCGATTTTGTTTGAAATCACCTTCAAGTAAAACATTATAAAAATAAAAACAAATAAAATCTAAAACCTTATCAAATTGACAAAACATTTAGGTAACTAAGATTAATTATAAATTTTGTAAAACGTGATCATAATTGGTGGGTAAATTTTCTAAATCTTCTTTATTATTACAAACTATTTTTTGATTCATCTTAATATATACCATTTATAAAATAAGGCCTCTATTAAAATCTTGTTCTATATCTAATATATTAGTTTTATCATATTGAAAAGTATGTTCAAATTCGTTACAGTGTTTTGCCAAAGTAGTGCTTCTTGGCTTAACACAAACATCAAATTTATGTTGAGTTAATCTATAATTTATCGGTTGTAGAGATGTCCCAATGTAAACCTTGTTACAAGAATTACAAGGAATTTTGTAAACTGTGTTTGTTATATTATCATTAGGATTGATTGACTTTAATTTATAAAATAAATTTAAACCTTTACTATGAACAAAAAAAAAACAGTAGTTAAATAATAATTTTATTTAAAATGATGTTTTAAAAATTCTAAAACTTTTAAAATCGCCATTTTAAAACATTTGTATTTACAAATATTTCATATTTTGAAAAATAGCGAAATTGCGGTCGATTAAAAATTTCAAATGAAGATATTTGGATAACCAACCCATGGATTTTTAAAAAAGGAACATTTATAAAAAGCCTGAATTGTTTACTATAACATTTATTTAAAACATTTCTTCATATTTGTGCAAGAAATCTTGATAAATTTCAGATAACTTTAAAATAGTAATAAACTAGAAATACAAAAGAAATCAAGTAGCCTTGTATTATTGAAAAATCCAACAAAAAACTACTAAATACGGACGTATAACAACTTATTTATCATTGAATTAATAATTTATTACAAATTTTAAAAATGGCCACCATTCGCAGTAACACAATCCTAGTAACTCGTTTGTGGAAACATTAAAAAAAACTGCCTGCTTTTCTTTATCATCGTCTGCTGTAGCCACGATCTTTGCCGCTAACACTTCCTCTCTAGTTACTGGTGTCTCGTATACAAAAGACTTGATATACCTCAGAAAAAGCTACTGGAGTTACGTCTGGACTCCGGGCTAGCCACAAAACAGGACCGTTCCTCCCACTCCACCTATTTGAGTATTGTCTATTCAGTAATGCCGTAATTTCCCGTACTGTGTGCTGGCGCGCCATCATGTTGAAAGCAGTGTCTTTGCCTGATGTTTAATGGCAAATTATCATTCAAACGGCGTAGTAGAAGATAAGGTCCGATTACATCATTTCCTATAATACCGGCCCATACATTCACCACAAAACGTTCCAGATGTTCACGTATAAACGTTGCACGGGGATTTTCAACAAGCTTCCTCCGTAAACAAAATATATTTTTAAAAGTTTCTCTGCAAAGTACACCGGCGAAGAAGTCAGCGACAGAACAATAGTCTTGGCTGAAGGTCCCCAATTCCCAAAGCTTGCACTTTTTGTCTTGAATAAGGGTGGAAGCCTTGATCATGTAAAACATTCCATACTGTCATATTATTGACATTCAACCTTCTACCTGTTACCCGAGTACTTACTGAAGGATCGTTTTCAACTATTTCAAGTATATTATCTTCAGGTGCGGGGATTCTTCGAAATCTACTAGTTTCCACCAATTTTTGGACGAAAGCATCCATTTTCCTCTAATCATCTGCAAATTTTTCTAAAGATATGTACACTTGGTTGTTGGCGATATAATCTTCGAGCTTATTGCGTATTGCGTTTCGCTTCCGCACACACCAAAAGCATATCAAGAAGTTCTACATTTTGGTAAGTGACGTAAATGACGTTTCTATCAACGGCTAAGTTTATTTTATTTTTACTAACACAATGTTACTTGATTTTTTGTATTTTTAGTTTATTACTATTATAATAGTTATTTGAAATTTATAAAGATTTCTTGCATAGATATAAAAAAAATGTTTAAAATAATGTTGTATGCAACTGAAGCGTTAAATGCTTCTCTTTTAAAAATCCATGGGATGATCAACAAAATATAACCTTTTTAAATTTTGATCGGCCACCATTTTGTTATTTATTAAAACATGAAATAGTTGTAAATACGAATGTTTTAGAAAATTAAATGCCGATTTGCAATATTTTTGAATTTTTAAAAAATCATTTAAAATAAGAGTTATGACAAATCTTAAGAAGTGGAACAGCTACGACCAGAGGTCCCAAACAAAAAAAAGTTGTTTATTTCGATGAGTTCCAACTACCATTTTCGTATATATATATATATATATATATATATATATATATATATATATATATATATATATATATATATATATATTATATAATACTCAAGTAAATCGTTGTTGAGTCCGATTTCGGACTGAACAACGTATCTATGTGAAATATGATAACAAATCGTATAAAACGTGTAATTAGAAATTTGATGCCGGCCTCAATAATGGTACGTTTCAAATGAAATGCACCACTTAGAAATAATAATGTTATGATTTTAAAATTTTGGCAAAACAATGTTTCACTATCATATAGAAAACGATGGAAGTTTCAATGAAGTCATTAGGTACTTTGCACCACTGTTAACATCAATTATCAACAATTTTTATTTATACATTTTAATAAATCTAGTCGCTTAGTGTCAATTTTTTGTTGTTTAACTGACACATTTATTCTGAAAAAATGTCCCCAGTAAGACAACGACGAAACTTTGCCCAAGTTTCAGATTTTGACAGGGGTAGAATTATCGGCATGAAAGATGCAGCTTTGTCAGTTCGAGAAATCGGCAGAATACTTAATCGAGACCACACTACGGTGGCCCGCATTTGGTCTTCTTGGTCTGCAGAAGGCATTCAACGGCCTCGTCCTAGTGGAAGACCACCCCGCAGCACCAGTGATCGTGAAGAACAACTTCTTAGGCGGATGGCCACAAGAGATCGGTTTCAGTCAACAAGGTCTGATGCGGTGAACTGGACAGGACCTATTGGTCGTCACCTATCAATGTCAACAATCTACAGGAGAATTAAGTCTTTTGGCTTACATTCGTATCGTCCGTACCGACGACCCCAGTTAACTCAAGAGCATAAGGCTGCTAGATTGGCATGGTTTCAAGAGCGGCGGGACTGGGGCCTTCAATGGAATAACATCGTCTTCATCGAAAAATCGCGTTTTTGTATGTGACGAAACGATAGTCGTCAGAAGGTGCGGCGGTTTCGAGGAAAACGTCGAAATTTAGAGTTTGTTAAAAGACGACTTAACACGGCTTAACACCTGGAGTCATGGTTTGGGCCGCCATACGTGTTGGTGGAAGATTTCCTCTTGTCTTCATTCATTAAGTGCTCAGCGTTACATTGATGTTTTGAAGCCAGTGGTAGTATCGTTAATGCAGACGTTGCCAAATGGTAGTTTGCAACAAGATAATGCTAGACCACATACCGCACATGTTACAAGAAGGTTTCTGGATCAAGTGCAGCTACCAGTATTGCCGTGGCCTGCGATCGCCAGATCTTTCACCTATTGAACATGTATGGGACGTGATGGGTCGAAGACTAAGGCAACTACCAAGGCCCCAAACAACTTGGATGAATTACGACACCATCTACAGGTAGCCTAGGATGAAATACCTTAGGAGGATATAGACCATCTCATAGACATCATTATCAATGCCGGTACAATTGTTTGAATCATTGCATTTTTAATTATAGTGACCAAGCTATTTGTTAACTTTGTTTTTAGTGTGATTAGAGAAAAAAGACAACACAAAATCAAAATAGAGTTTTGAACGTAACGGTTCGTCGAAACAGGTTCAGTAATGCTACTGTGCTAAATACGATCTTTCAAAATGCAACTGTATTGAATATTTCCTCTAAAACCATTCGTAGAAGATTATCAGACAATAATATGAAACGAAGAACACCTGCAAAATTTTCCAAACTGACAAGGTAGCAAAAAAGAAATCGATTAGCTTGGACGAAAGCACATCGTCATTGGAATGAAGATAATTGGACACATTGTTTGTTCACTGATGAGTCCAAATTTAACTAATTCTGCACATATGGACGTACCAGAGTTTGGCGAAAACCTGGACAGCGATATAATTAGATATTTATGTCCTAGAACAGATCTTGTTGTTTTCCGCAATCAAACTGTAAATACGGAACGTTATTTGCACATTTTAGAAGAATTTGTGCTAAAACATGCCCAAGAAATGGGCAATGGATTTGAGCTGGTAGATGACAATGCTCGGCCACATAGGGCTCACATTGTAAATGATTTCATAGCACACCATCTTACTCGAATGGAATGGCTAGCTATCTCACCCGACATGAATCCCATTGAACAGATATGGGACTATCTAGGCAAACAGTTGAAACGTCTAGAAAACCGCACGACGACGTTGGAAATGCTACAAGTAGCACTAATTGAGCATTGAAAAAAAAACCTCAACAAGTAAGAAAAAATTGCATTCGCAGCATGTCCACTAGGTGTCAAGAACTAAATAATGCTCGAGGAGGGCCTACGCACTATAAGCATACCAACACAAGACTTCAAAATTAATTATGTTTTTTTATTCCGTTAACAAACATGTCAAATTAAAATTTATATTTTTGTATAATTTTTCTGATTATTCTGTAACGTGAATTGCAATTAAAGCAATAGAGGATGTTTATAATTCCACGAAAAAAGGAAAATGCGTTTTTGTAAGTGATCCAGTTTGGCTGCTGAGCAGTGTAGTTAGAAGAATAAAAACTAAGAATAAAAACTAATTATAGAAGAATGCATAAAAAATTATTTTCGCCATAAATAAAACTTCAAGCCCATATGTAGGCTTTATCAAAAAATATTACCTAACTCTAATTTATATGTTATCTGTAACAAAAATTAAGAAAATGAGAACTAGTAATTTTACATTGTTAGTGTGCTGTTTTTTACATTTTGGTTCTTGAAAATGGTAAAAATAATCCCAATTTTATGATATAATCTTGGATTTTCACTATTTTTGCAGTTTTCGACTTATTTTTATAAAACAAGATCTGCTACGATTTCCAATATTTTCGCAACGTTCGTCAATTACAGCGGACTAGTGCTTTGCGGTACATTTGTCAACAAATTGAAAACAAAATTACTTTTTTATAAAGTAGTACAAAAATTTGGGTTAACAAAATAAATCGGGAAGATACGTGTGGGTAAAATCAGGAAGTGAAGTTCTGTATCAAAACGAAATGTTAAATTACCACAGCACTATAATTTAACATAAGTAGTTGAAATTAAAAATAAAATTAAAGATTACATAAAAGATTCTACATTATGCTTTTCATTGTTAAATAATACTTGTACTTATTGATAAAGCTATTTCTTAATTAGATATAACTAGTTTATATTTATGAATGCTTTTATTAATTTCAAATTAAAGTTTTTTGAAACTTTACACGTACATTTTGTTAAATTTGTTCTAAGAATTATTTGTATTTTTTTAGAAAACAATTGAAATCTAATATATAATGTGCATTAAATTACATTTCCCTTAAACGATAATTTGTATAAGTAATATGTATCCAAGAATTTTTTTATAGTGAGGCTATGCCGTGTGTGAGTGTATGCGTGTGTGAGTGTGTACGTGTGTGCGTGTGTGCGTGTGTGCGTGTGTGCATGTGTGCGTGTATGGGTGTGTGCATGTGTGTGAGCGTGTGAGTATGCGCGCATGTGTCTGTGCGTAAATGCATGCGTGCGTGCGTGTACGCGGGTGCGTTCGTGTGTACCGTGCGTGTATGCGTGTGTGCGTGTGTGCCCGTGGACATGTGTGAGTGTATGCGTGTGTGCGTGTGGACGTGTGTGCGTGCGCACGTGTGTGTCTGTATGTACGTGCGTGCATGCGCTGTGTGTGTGTTTGTGTAATTGTCATTGTCTCTGTGATGGTCAATGTAGCTTATCCGCTCTCCACCACTCACCATTAGTTGTGGCTCCTGGGGTGTGTACTGTGAAAGTGTGTTTCTGTGTGTTGCATGATTAGTACGAAAGTTATGCTACATTGGGTGTAACGTTTCAAGTAAATGCAGTAGTTATGTTTTTTGTTCAAAAAGCGTAATATACATTGAACTAGTAAACATCGTTAGTAGTTAAATAAGAATTTCATAACGAAGGTTTATAAATTTAAGATTTAAGATACGCCAATGGAAAGGGGTTGAAAATGAATTGTGAATATATTGAAACATTTTGTATAAATATAACATGTATCTTATATTCCAATTAACTTTACAAATTAACATTTAAAACTATTAAATGAATTTTAAACGTGCAAATTAATATAACATTAATCTTTATACTAATATTGATTAAGATTTAATTCAGAATTTATAAAAGATAACGAACCATTACTGATCAAACCTTGATTTCTCTTAGTTCGCAGGTAACATATGGAGGGACTACTTACCAATAACTTTTATACTAAATTCACCAAATATTTTAGGAAATAAAACAAATAGAACAGCGATTGAAAGATCATATTTTGGTCAATCGAAGTTGCAACTTAACTTTACACATAACTGTTACCTATTGTGTTATTATTGAAAAAATAAGTTCAATTGAGACTACTTTTTAAAGTGGATTCAAAAGAATTTGATACAAAATCGATTAAAAATTGATGTTGTAATCGATTTTGATCAGGTAATAAACATAGTTCATTTATATTAGGATATTTAAATTACATAAAAATTATTAGAATGGAATTTTACAGTAGTCCTCAGAAATTATTAAAGGTTTCATGTGGTTTTACGCGTAAAAAAGGACCACACGCATAGGAAAGTAACCAAGACCTCCTAGAAAGTTGCTTTTTTGAATTTTCATTGGTGATTTGAGATATTCCTACAGCTGCAAGGGCGAAAACCTATAAATAGGACTAAGAAACGAAAGGGATTCAGTGTTTAGTTTTACACCACTGCAGAAATGTCGAAACTTTACATTTTACGGCCACTTTTGTTTTTGTAATTTGAAATTGAAAAAAATTTTAAATATTCAAATTGAAAGTTGTTTGGCGGAAATAATTTAAACATGTCAAATCTATATGTGATTGTACACTAAATTTAAAATGCCCCAAGTGTCAAATTATGAGATTTGGATAAAAATACAAATGCTGTGTTGTGCATTTAAATTTGAGAGGTGTATAGGAGTGTATAAGAGTACACTATACTCGCTTTCCTTTAAGGAAGCCAAGAAGGAGAATAATTTATATTTATATTCATAAATATAAAAGTAAATGGTGAATTGATATGGTCCACAATTACTTGGTTACAATTAAAAATTCAAAGGATTTTTTAAACCGAATTTAAACTTGGAATAAAAAGATAAATGTTAAACGTTTCAAATAATTGCACCGTAATTGGGATAGTATTCCAAAATAAATAGTGTACTTCAAATATACCTTAACCTATCTTATACATGTAAACGAAACAGCTAAGTAGTGGTTCGAGTAAAAATAGTTGTGTGTCTTAAGTACCGAAATAAAAATAAATTGGTTTGTCAAGAAATCAATTATAGTTCAATCTCATCGTAACATTATTGTACCACACTTATTTTGGGGAACTCCAATTATGTAAGAAACCCTGTCTTTATATAAAATTGAAATAAGGCAATGGTCGCGTGTTGAAAGCAGGTTTGATTTTCTTTTTTATGAGATTCATTAAATTATTGTTAGAGTAAATAGATTTTATCAGAACTGAATCATTGAATCTGTATGTTGTATAAGTGATTTCAGTTTTTATATCTGTGACATCATACAATATATTTGTTATATTTGTTACAATTGTACTTAATGTTTAGCTTAAATTTGCGTAGTCTATTTTTACATTGAAGTTCATTATTCCAACTTAACGCAAATTAAAGTGGATTAGTACCACAATATTTAGTTGGAAAAAAGTATTTGGACTAACTTAATTCGTAGTAGGAATGAACCTTTCAATGATACTTACATTGATTGTAGCATATAAATTTTCTATTATTGACATTATACACATTTTCCAATACCTCAATGATTTTAGTTTTTAAGTGATCAAATGACATAATTTGTTTATGATCGTTCCTAAGTAAAGGGAGAGTATAACACATCAGTTGTATACTACTGGTTCAGTCCATAATTGATCTGAATTTATGACTAAATGCCAGAGTTTAATTTAATTAAACTTGCTGAAAAAAGTTTTCACAGTATTGGTATTAATTAACAAGTAGATTGAGCAACCTTGAACTATAATTACATCGAATGATTTAGAACTAAATTCAATAATTTTTGATCGAGTCTAGCAATTATATTTGGTTCTTTACCTCAATCTATTGGTTTTGTAATTTTAACTGTGGTACAGCGTGGTCTGACCTTAATCTGCTGAAGTGAATACTACAGTAGTAGTAAATTCTTTTAGAATTGTTTGAGATGTTAGAACTAAGTTATGAAATATGAAAATATACACCATTAAAAAACCAAAAGATTGCATTACACAATATTCACAACATTTACCTGCGGGGTAGGCAAAACCATCCCTGCCTCTTATTTATTTTTCATTCCCAATCCTTCTCCATGCTTTACGATCTCTACATACCTCCCTAGCTTAAGCAAGATTCATTCATTGTCTCTGACATGTCCTTTTATTTTTAAAACTCTTTACCTTTCTTTCTTTTATCACACATTCTACTACATTCAGACAAGTTTTACGTAGACTACCAGACGCGGCCTTACCTCTAACCTCATCCACATATATTTGCTTCGTTAATCTTGTGTTGTTCATTCTCTTAATGTGACCAAACTAACGTAATGTACTACTTTCATATCTATCCAACATCGTCTTTTCCTAGTTACACCCGATCATTACACACTCATTCTTTATCTTATCTCTTATCCCATTATAGATTGCTCGTTTCACAGATAGTCACGCTTTTGTTTCTCGTTATCGTCCACATACTTCCAATCACTTTCCTTCCAGTATTGACACTTTTCCCCAATCTCGCCATCCATTGTACCATCAGCAGTAAACATTCTACCCAGATATACCAACTCGCCCACTTGTTCCACAATTTCATCTTGCGGAGTAAATGCTATACTCTCCTTTCCACCTTCCTAATTGAACACCACGATCTTAGTTTTGTTTATGTTGATTTTTAGGTCCATGCTCTCACAGACTGTATAAAACTTCCTCAGAACAGTTTGTAGTTAGTAGCGTTACACATTTATCCATGTATAAATTGAACAACCACGGTAACATCACACGGCCTTATCGCACTCCTTGCTAAATATTGCAGCATTCACCCACACCTCCTCTCACCTTAATACACCCTTGGCTACCGTTGTATACTGCCCTTTTTCCGTTTATTAGACGTTTATTTACGCCATATTTGTTTAATATTTCCCACAGCTTCTCCTTATTCACTCTGTCATATGCTTTCTCCAGATCTACAAACGCACAGTACAGCTTCCTTTTTACACTCACGATCACCTGCAGGAGAGCAATGATCTGATCGACACATCCTTTTCCTGGCATGAAGTCACTCTGCACATCCCAAATCTTAGTTTGTGTGATTTCTCGTACTCATCAATCAGTATTTTTCCAAATGCTTTATCAGGTATACTGACCAAACGTATTTCTTATACAGTGGGACAATAATCACACTTCTTTCAATACTTCGGTACTTTTTCTCACTCAAGGCGTACATTGAATAATTCACACAAAATCGTATAAGCTTTGCATCTCCATACTTTAGCATTTCACCAGTGATTTCATCTAGCCTGCTCCATTACCGTTTTTCTACCTCATTTATCTGAATATCCTTCTCACTTTCATTCTACATTCCTTCTACATTCTTCTTATTTAACCCTTCAGTCTTACTTTCCTCACTACTGTACAGCTTTCCGAAATATTCTTGCCAGCATTTCCTCACTTCACAATCGTCCCATACTATTTCGTTGCTCATATTCATCACTCCTGCAACGTTCTGTTTTGGGTCACGTGCTGTATTTTTGGCCCATTTATAGAAGAGTTTTTTGATACCCTCGAAATCATTCTGTATTTTCTCTCCTGACAAAGCCAACACTTCGTTTTTACTTATTCTCGCTACCTCCTTCGCTTCTTTGTTTCTTAGTCTGTACACCTCATACAATCGCTTTTTCTCAGTCTCACTTTTTGCAGCAATCATTGCCAAGTACGCACCTTTTTTCTTACATACTGCCTCTTTTACCGATTCATTCCACCAAGAAAAATTTTTCTGTCTATCTACAGTCGCTCTTCCACGTATACGCACTGCACAATTGACAACACAAGTTTTTCAAGCTGATCCATGCACTTTCAACGTCAGTGTCTTTTATTCGTGCGTTCCACACTGTTTCATTAGCATTCAGAGAATTTGCGTATTCCATTCTCCGACCATTGTCTACTATTGCCAACCCTAATTCTAGACGTTCGCGTGTTTCCTTTCCTTCTACAGACGCAATTTTACCCTAAACACACTTTCAATACAATGAAAAAGTACACTCCGATCCGCGCATTACTTTTGTGTCTTTCGCCAGGTTTCTAAGTCGTTCATCATGCACTATCAAGTCAACCATAGTTTTAGATCCGCCTCTTTGCCATGTATACATATGAACATATTTATTAGATAGAATTAGATAGAATTTTATTAGATAGAATAGTATTAGATAGAAAAAGGCTTCTTGCCACACAGGTGTTCACTAGGCGTTCACCATTCCCATTGACTTTTTGGTCTCCGCACTCTCCTAGAACGCGTTCAATATGTTCTCCCTGCACACCCACCCATCCGTTAATATCTCCCAATATCATCACTCTTTCGTTTGGCTTACATACGTTCAACACGTTCACTACAGTATTTCAGAAGTTCTCACACTCTTGGTCTCTTTCTCCATGCACCGATGCATAGCATGTAATAAGAATAATTCTTCGAAGCTCAACTTTCATTCTAGCCCACATTACCCGGGGAGATACCAATTCGTACTGTTTAACACATCTTTTCGCTCTTTCACTTACGATCACCCCAACTCCTTTTGCGCTATGCACTTCAGTCTCCTGACCATAGTGCTAAGTTGCCATCCTTTCTTCTCCATAGCATCCTTTCCTTTGCGCTTTGTCTCCCATGCACACAGAATATCGAGCTGCTTTTCGTACGTTACATTCGCAATTTCAAATTCTTTACCATGCATACCCCTAACATTCACGTACCGACTCGTCATTCATTTCTTGCACAGCCGTCAGCAACGGGGCTTATCTGTTTCGACCTTGACCGCCCCTTGTAGTCATGTTATATATATATATATATATATATATATATATATATATATATATATATACACACATGCATTACTTTTTTTTACTTACATAAGTTTCAATCACATTATGTTTCAGTTAGATTGCGACCAAGTGGTTTAACCATTTTTAACTTAGATATCCCAAAAGATAAGTATTTGAATTATGTGTAATACCGGTGTTTACATTTTCACGATTAATTAAATAATCACATTACATTAGAAAGTAAATTTTCATTATACTTAATTCTTGAATTAAATACTGGTGTAATCTTAAAATTTATCAGATATTGTAAGTTGTTTTTATATAATTTTTTAGTTTATAGCTCTACAACACCCTGTTTAGGTTACACCAAATATCTCTTCATTTCAAAGGATTGAACTAAATCATACTTTCTGAAAATCAATCCTACGTTTGCTTGACGAATGTGTGCTGTAAAACTGACATATGTTTCTGTCAGAAGTGATAAGCACTTCAGAAGGTAATAAATCTAAAGCAAATGATAATTAAATTGTCTATAGTTCATTTTCACTGGTTCTTACACAATAGGTTAAATTATATGATTGCTCACATATTTCATAAAAAAAAACCTTTTCAAAATGCCATATAAAAATTTACTACATTTTCGATGTATTTTTTTCTTATTTAAGATGCCGAAAGTTTGCAAATCACCTAAATCCAACCAATATTTAAGCCATAAAGATGATCTTTGTTTTACAACTTCATGAAATGTGAAAGTTTCCGCTCATAAAATATCTAGTCCAGGGTTTTCAATCGATTAATTGTTTAGTTGTAATCACCTGTTGCAACTAAAGCTTTAGCTCCAATTATGCGCGAGAATTTATGGTTAAGGCAATTTTTCAAGTTTTTATTTGAACTTGAAATAAATATTTTCTACTCATACTTTTTTTCTTAATATATTCAAGAGAATTTAGGACGTGTCACATTTATCTTAAGAACGCTTTAAGTAGGAAAATTTATGACTATGGCAATAGAAACCTAGTTTCCTAAAGTTCTCATATAATTTGTTTATGGTTAAAGTTCGTAATAAACATTAAAAAGTTATCTTTTATGTTGATTTTAAGTTTAAACACTTATAAAAAAAGTGAGTTTGTTTAAATATAATAATAATAATCTGAGTTTGAGAAACGTATAAAGCATGAGTTATCTTGTTCATGTGGAAAAGTATACATTGGAATCACAAAACGTAGCTTTGATACAAGAGGTATAGATCATATGAGATGTTGTAGATTAGGTCAACCAGAGAAGTCTGCGGTAGCTGACCATGCCTTAAATAATCTAAATCATAACATACAATTTTACAATATGAAAATATTGTTAAGACAAAGTCATTATTATGTTCGTTTACAACGTGAAGCTATTGAGATATATAAACACCCTAATAATTTTAATAGACAAAAGAAGAAAATCCGTTTAAATAGGTTTTGGCATCTTGTAATTAAAAAAGGCATAATCATACGTCATGATTTTGACTTTTGGTGTGTCTAGGTTTTTTGTTGTGATTTTCCTAGTCCTTGAAGCAAATGCTTTACTAATTTTATGTTAAATTACCACAGCATTATAATTTAACGTGAATAGTTGAAATTAAAATTAAAATTAGAAAATTATACAAAACGTTCTGATTTATGCTTTTCATTGTTACACTTGCACCTATTTACAAAGCTATTTATTTGTTAGATTTAACTGGATTATTTTATTCGATGTCATGTTTTGTTATAAATTAATGTAGTTCATTATTGTGTTCTGCTATTGGGAACACTTACTTGTAACTACCTTTTCTTGCATAATAATTAAAATGGTTTATTTTAATTTGCCTTGGTCTAGCTCAAATCGGGTATTGCCTTAACAAGACGGGGTGGTTCGTATTTTGGTGCTTAACACTGTACACTTTGAACGATTACCATAAAATGTTTTAAACGTATATTCCTTATTTTCTATAAAACTAAATAAGCAGATACTAAGCTAGGTGAATTTAATTAACAACAAGAAACCAATTTTATATCAGGTTAACTGGAGTGTCCTTCCTAGTAGCGCCCGTTTTGGTTGGTCCCCCGTGGACGGTAGTGGTGGAATTATCGGCTCCTGAGACGTTTCTGTGGAAATATAGATTATTGTGGTTCAATTGCTAGTGTGTTATGACCAAAAATCCTGATAATGACGATTTATTTTGATGTATTACGAACGCTTAGGCCGGCCCTGTAAACGGTGGCCTGGTATTTATTAGGTGGCATTGTGTAATATTCTCCGTATTACATAAGCAGGGGACAACGATCGCGCAGGTGTTTGTAAGCAGGTCACAGAGAAAAATCAATAATTTAAAGTAACCTTGGTGCGCATGACTATTCTTATATGTGATTTGGCTTTCAGACTGAATAGATGTGAATTCAGTACTTGGAATTCTTCACAAAGGACAGGTTAATAATTATACGTTTCTGGATGCAAATTGTTCGTACGCGCACGATTATTTACTCTAACTGATCAGGATGGTCTCAGGATTTCTTAATTAATTTAGAACGTATTTACATTGATTAATACATAACATTTAGTTATGCCCGGCAATAAGACGCATTAATTCTTTATTATTAGAAAACGTCTGTTATAGTTAAAGCGCGTATAACTTTCTTATAAGCGAAACTTATTCTACCTATTAAAAGCAGGAAGACGGGTTTATCACGAACTTATTTACGTTAGTTATTATCAAAATTGCTCCTATTATTAATGGTTGTACACGAATTAATCTGAGGCGAGTTTACTCGATCTTTTAGGACAGCGTGAACTAAATTAAACAATTCTGTGAATTTTTCAGACGGAATGCAGATGTCTAAAGTACACGATTATTCCCTGGGTTAAAATGAGAGAATTTACATGTATAATGTTCGTAATTTATTCTGATGCTCGTGAAAATTAGTCAGGCCTTCGGAAACTAAATAGTGAATAGTTTTTCATTATTAGAAAGATATCTAACAAATTGAAGTTGGTTCGCGAGACGCTGGTACACGTTTGATGCAATTGTATTACGTAAACGCACCGCGGGTTCGTCTTTATTTAACTGGTGGATCACGCGGGTGATCTATAAGAATACGGCTTGTGGTATTGAGATTATCTCCAGGTTGCTTGTTTATATTACTAATTCTCCTGGTGGTAGGTGTATTGTATGTGTAGTGTATGCTTAATGAAGAGCCCTTTATAAGATTCTGGGTCCGGCCCGTTGACTGCTGTACAAAGGGGTCTCCCGGGGAGCGGTAGAATTAGAGTGAACACCCTTCTTGCCGCTGGAGTAAATGGAAGTTGACGTCAGGGCGTTAGCCCGAAGTAACAACGTCCTGGTTTGTGTGTATGTTTGCAGAAGGTAACTTCAGGCTTTACAGTCTGTCGTGACTTCTAGTGTGTGTATGTTTGCAGAAGGTGACTTCAGGCTTTACAGCCTGTCGTGACTTCTAGTGTGTGTATGTTTGCAGAAGGTGACTTCACGCTTTACAGCCTGCCGTGACTTCTAGTGTGTGTATGTTTGCAGAAGGTGACTTCAGGCTTTACACCCTGTCGTGTAGTTCTGGTGTGTGTACTGGAACGGTGTGATAACTTCCGGGCTCTGCAGTCCGTCGTTTCTCTGGGTGTCTGATGTAATGGTTAAGAAGAGTGGTGCAATAAAACTTACGTGCAGTTAACCTAGCGTATCTCAACCAGCGGCTTGATTCTACGACGTTGATTTA
Organism: Vesta saturnalis; assembly: GCA_036346205.1. Lineage (NCBI taxonomy): Eukaryota > Metazoa > Arthropoda > Insecta > Coleoptera > Lampyridae > Vesta > Vesta saturnalis. The sequence goes on from JARFJB010001038.1 coordinate 1,681,537, forward strand.
CCGGTGACGGCGGCGAAGTAACGCGACTAAAGATATACGACGGTTCAGGATGAACGGATGCGGCAATCGACAGGTTGGCGGCGTATACAACGAAACTAAGTGCGGCAGGCGCGCGCGATCTGGATCTGGGTTCTAGATGCTAGATGCTAGAGAAGCGACTCGAGAGAGGAGAGTGAGAGCTTCTTCCGGTAGCGGCGCGGTCTTTATAAATAATTCGCAGTGGGTGGGTCCGGTTTCTATGCAGGGGTCCTCTAGCTGTCATTGGCTGAGGGTTCTCTGACGTAAGAGCATTTTATGCTATTTGAATATCTACGTCGGGATTAAAATTAATTAATTGTGATGCAGTATCGCGAAATCTTTTGCAATTGGTTTTAATATTATTATACTTTATCTAACTTGATTATTGTAGGGCAATTAAAAAAAATAATTAATTACAAAATTTTTAGTAAAGTTAAGCTGGATCTTTAGATACTTAATGTACAATAAAAAAATAAATACTCTAGTTCAGTCAAACAAAACAAGACGTTTCTAATTTTTGGTCCTTACATAATTTCTAATTATAACGGGTTATGTGCCCAGGTAGCGCTAGTGTATTAAATAAAAAGTTATTTAATTATTAGTGCATAAAAGCTATCAGTGAACAAATCGTGTTGATGCCTGTCGGTTAATGTAAATGATTCGCCGATAAAAATTAAATTAAACCGTTTGTTGATTTTAAAAATTATGTGTCAATTTAAAATATATTTAAAATGGCGAACAACAATGAAGCCTAGGGTTCAATTGAAAAATTGAAAGGAAGTGAAAATTATCACACATGGTCATATGCAGAAACAGATAAAAACAAGCGTCATAAAACCAAGACCCGTATTGCATTAAGTCTAGACAAATCTCTATATGCTCACACAGAAAACATTGAAGATCCTGCCGAGTTATGGGAGAAACTAAAGCAATTGTTCCAAGAAAAAGGCCTCGTTGGTCGAATTGGTTTATTACGTAAATTGGTGACAACGCAAAGTTGAAAGTTGTGAACCGATGAATGATTATGTTAGTCAAATCTTTGAAACATGTAACAACTCTTTTTTGTGTTGTCTAAAATATACCTCAATTTAAGATCTTTCCTTCATTTAGTTCTAAATACAAGAAAATTTTAATTATTAAGATATGGTTATGAGGTAGGCAACTTAATTTGCATATCTTCATAGCGCATATTTTCGTAAAGATTTCTATTCCCATAAACTGTTTTCTAGTCATTTGAGTTGCGCAACGCATCGTGACTTGATTCTACACGCAACGCGTCTGCGTTAAGTTATTCTGCTCATATCTTGTGCGCAGAACCGCATCATCTACTTCGACAACCTCCATTTCTTTCACTTCCTGTTTTAATGTCGAAGCAGGGAACTGCTTCTTTTTGATTTTTACCTAAATTTATGTGAAAGTGCCATCAAATTGGTGGTAAGATATATTTTTAATACATTTACATAAAATTAAAGCATTTGTTCTATTTAGGCGCTTTCTTTACGTATTTTTTATACCATTTTTACTTTAATTGCACGTTTATCATTACTTCAATGTACAACGTAATTGCAACTTAAGTACGCATTTGATTTTATTGTTGCGTACATTTTTCGTTTTATGATTGCAATTTTTTTTTGAATGGAAAACTTCCAAATAATGCAATAAGAAGTGGATTTAAAAGTTTTAAGAAGAGATTTATACGGATTTTATAAAGACAAATTCAGTTTGGGGTGTGGCTGATAACATTATGTCAAGATTGCACAATGATGACGTAAGAATGACTTCATGTAGGTTAACCGCTTCGTAATCATATTTAGATACCAGAGGTTGTCAAAAAGAAAAGTTTGTGTATAAAAATTTCTAAGGTATTTATGTAGTTTTATTTAGTACTTTAAGAATAATTTTAAGACCTTCATTATTTCATCATTACATTTAATATTCAATAAACATAGTCTGTATATTGTTATTTTTTACATTTTATAAGCTCGGTTTAATTGTTCCGATATTATAAAAACAATTTGGCGCCGAGATAATTTCATTAGTTTTACAATTTTTATTATTGATGGTAAATGAAAATAATCGAGCAGATCTAGTGGTAATTAAGCAAATCATTTTATTTGAATCCACCCTGTTAATCTACCGACAAGAGTCAAAGGCACAACTATAAGTGGTGTAAGGTTAGTATTTTTGGAGAACTTATTATTTCATTACTTTATAACTTAACTTTTTATTATTTTAAAATTTTGTATACGACACCTCACCTACGTTACACCTTTTTTATTACAAACATCGAATAAATTGCGAGTCATCGGTTTCAAAGTTGATGACGAATGGCTTACATGCATTTTGTTGGCTGGTTTACCAAGTGAATTTCAACCTATCATAATGGGGTTAGAAAATAGTGGTGCGAAATTAACATCTGATTTGATTCGTGCAAAGCTATTAGACTCAGCATTTAATGAAAGTCAATCACCCACAGCATTCTTTAGTAAAGGTAAACAAAAGAAAAAAAGCAAAAATAATTCAAAATGTTACAGTTGCGGTAAAAGAGGTCATTATTCGAAAGATTGTCGAGCCAATATCGCCTCAACGTTATCAGCTGCTGAAGGCAGAAGCAAGCCAGTTAAACCAAGTATAAAGGAAGTCGCAAAAACTGTATTTATAGCAACAATTAAAGAAATCACAAGTACAGTATTTTTATCACGACAAAATCACCGACATGAATGGTATATTGACAGCGGAGCTTTTTAACATATGTCTCCTTTCGAAGATTTGTTCGACAAATTGAAATTGTCAAACGTTAAAGAAATAACATCAGCAAGCAAAAATAAAATTCCAGACAAAAGTGTCGGTAATGTAGGTGTTTGTTTGAACGAAATTGAGGTGGATTTTAAAAATGTGTTATATGTACCCGGTTTGTCTGCAAATTTGCTGTCAGTCACGCAAATTGTTAAGAACGGAAATCAAGTCAAATTTGATGATGGTACCTGCAAAATATTTAATCATCAAAACATTTTGATTGTTGATATCAAATCAGAAGATGGCATTTATAGACTCAATACTAAATATGTTAAATGTATGACTACCACGACCGAAAATAAAAATGGCATCGTAAATTAGGTCACACTAATGCTGATCTGTGTAAAATGAAAAGCGGTCTTGTAAATAGTATTGACTTCAAAGAACCAAATGATAGATTTATTGAATTTAAATCGAGATGGTAGAAAAGCAGACAGGTCGAAAAATTAAAGCTCTACGCTCCGATAACGGTACAGAGTACATAAATTCCAGGTTCACTAATTATTTTGTTAAATGTGTTATTCAACAACAAACATCAGTTGTTTACACCCCCGAACAAAATGGAATCGCCGAAAGAGCTAACCGTAAATTGGCTGAGCGCGCAAAATGCATGTTATTTGATGCAAAACTGCACGTATCTTTTTGGACTGAAGCAGTTAACATGGCGGCATATATTTTGAATCGATCTGCTAATGCAACATTAAATACAGTAACACCAGAGGAAATATGAGCTGGCAAAATGTAGATGTTAGTCAACTCCAATTATTCGGTAATGAAGTCATGGTTCATGTACCTAAATAAAAACGTCGCAAATGGGATAAGAAATCCGAAAAAATGATCTTCGTGGGATTTACTGACGGTATTAAAGGTTACCGCTGCATAAATCCAGAAACAAACCAATTTAAAGAAAGTCGTGATGTGATCTTCTTAAACGGAAATAGTTCAAGAGAAGTTGGTGTTTGGAATGATCATAATGAAGTGAGGGATTCAGCAGATGAATATAAAGATCGTTCAAATGAAACAAACAATCATAGTGTGATAACAAGCACGCCATCGAGATTTTCGGATCAACACTCAATAATCAATACATTCATCAATGGAAATGATTTAACCGTGCGTCAAAAAGTTGATGATACAAGTTCAACAGAAGAAGTTTATGAGGACACAGTCGATGAATCTAAAATTGTGCAAGAAGTATTAAAAGGTTATGATAAAAATGAATGGAAATTAGCCATGGAAGAGGAAATCAATTCGTTAGTCGAAAATGGTATTTATGATTTGGTTGATTTGCCATCGAATAGAAAACTGTAAACTGAAAAATGTAAATGGGTTTTTAAAATAAAGCGAGATGATGCTGATAATATCGTACGTTATAAAGCCAGATTAGTAGCGAAAGGGTGTTCGCAAATTTATGGCGTTGACTACGAAGAAATTTATTCACTTGTGGTACGTTACACATCACTTCGCCTTCTCATTGCCCTTGCAGTCAAAAATTATTTGAATATCGATCAAATGGATGCAGTAACTGCTTTCCTCCAAGGTGATTTAATCGAAGAAATATATATATGAGCCAACCCGAAGGATTTAACAATGGATCCAGTCGAGTATATAGATTAAAGAAATCAATCTATGGTCTCAAACATAGTGGACATGTATGGAACGAGAAATTTAAAAAATCCATGCGTGTTTTACGCTAATTATTTATCGCTAATGATCACAATTTACGTTGATGATTTTCTCATCTTTTGGAAGGACGAAAAGACATTGAAAAGGCTAAAAAATGCACTATGTACATCGTTCAAAATGAAAGATTTGGGCACTGCACATTCGTGTATTGGTTTACACATTACACATAACGATCGTGGTATATCACTGGACCAAAAATCCTATATATTAAAAGTGATTGAAAGATTTGGCATGAAAAATAGCAAAGCAGTTTCCAGAGACGAATGAAGAGAAATTAGAAATGGTCAAGAGTCCATATCAAGCCGCTATTGGCGGTTTGCTCTACATTGCACAAGGTTCAAGACCGGATATCGCTTTCGCACTGAATGATGTGAGTCGTTTTAATACAAATTATGGTGGACCACACTGGACAGCAGTGAAAAGAATTATTCGCTATTTAAAGGGCACGTTGGACTAAAAGCTGCAATTTTCAAAGTCTAACATTAATTATTTAACTGGTCATTCTAATGCTGCGGTCATGTACTGGTTACTTCTTCAAATAAACCAATGGTACCATTTCATTGAATAGCAAACGCCAAGAAACCAATGCGCTATCCAGCACTGAGGCTGAGTATATCGCTTTGTCTTGGGCAATAAAAGAACCCATTTGGTTACAAAATTTTGGCAAGCAATTAGACAAAGGTATTGCTCAAACAGTTATGATTGAATGTGATAGTCAGTCAGCAATACATCTGTCCCCTTCAGATGGTTATAGCGCTCGACCAAGCACATTGATGTAAGATACCATCATTTACGTGATCAAATTGAAAAAGGAATCATTCATGTGTTATATGTATCAACTGAAGAAAATGTAGCTGATGTTCTTACAAAAGGCGTAAGCGGTCCGAAGACAAGATTATACTCAACGTTGTTGGGGCTTAGCTAAATTTTTTAAATGAAAGTGCATTAAGATTTGAGTACTAGCGAATGATATGTAATTAAATTCTTAACGAGTGAGGGTGTTATGAATTAATGTAGTTCATTATTGTATTCTGCTACTGGTAATACTTACTTAATGTACAATAAAAAATAAACAGTTCAGTTCAGTTGTCAAACGCAACAAGACGTTTCTTATTTTTGGTCCCTACATAATTTCTAATTATAACATGTTTGTATTTGTGAATGCTTCTATCATTTTCAAATTGAAGTTTCTCCCAACATAACATGATTAAATTTTGTTAAATGTGTTTTTTGGCTGACATTTTTCATTGTTAGCCTTCGACCGTTTGTCCGATTTGTCATCTTTAAGGACAGTTCAACAATATTTAATTTCTAATGGTCTAGTTATTCTTTACTAAAATTTAATTCTATAGTTGGCTTTATACGTTTCTCAAACTGTTATATTAATGGCAGGCTGATGTTTATGTTTTAGTTTTTCAACTTTAACAATTTTAATAGATATTACAACTGACGAAGATAACTGTAAGTGTTATCGAAACATTTTGATTGTATAATATAATAATACACCATTACAAAACCCAAAAAAGATAAATATTTTAATTATGTCTAATAATGGTGAAAGTTTACGTTTTCATAATAATCTGAGACTTATGAAAATTGTCAGGGACTATATCAAAATAAGTTTTAAAGTTTTAAGATGGATTTCAATGTAAATAATCACACCGTAACCATTGTCAAGTGCAGAATTTGTGTGAGTATAATCCTTTAAAATAGAATTTAGATGATAACATGAATGTTTAATTTATTTGTAAGTAAAATTGTAAGGAAAGTTTTCGACTACACAGTGAAAAAAATTCAACATACATAAAAGATGTATTATGTATTTCGTGCTTTTAAACCAACAAAACTCAATATTTATTTAGGCAAAGGTAAATGTCGGAAATAGAATTTACCTTCGTTTCCATACACGGTAGTAGGTACCACATTTATTTTTAAATAACTTATTTGACATTCATAAATATAAAGGAAAATCTCATCAATTCAAATTTGATGTATATTCGGTTGAATTAGTAGGTATTGGAGGTGGAGGTTTTTTCTGAATATTCGTACTTTTAAGATGTTAGGAAACAATCTCTCGACATAGACATCGAATATTTAGCAAAATCCACGACAAACTGATCGGAGATATGGGGGGATAAGCTTCCTCCCAGTATTCTTGACCCGTTGGCAAATTAAGTCCCAGTTGATAAATTGGAAATACCAGAAAAAAATGCCTAATAATAGAATTTCAATTGATTGTTACTTACGTATAAAGAAAATCTAAAATGGGATAAAATGGGTAAAAAGTATGTATGTTATGTTTTTTCATTTGAGTTATGAGGTGAAGAAAAAAAAAAGAAAAGGCCACGTGTTTCATTTCCTCCCCAAGGGAGAGGGCGGGCTGCTTGAGCTTTCCCAGTTCCCTCAGCCATAATCATGGATTACCAGCATACATACATACATTACGTATATGGGCATGGTGGGATTAAGGCTGGGTGAGGTCAGGATCGGAAGGAACGGATTTAGGGTTCTAAGAAGGAAGATACTACCCCAGCATTCGCCTAAATAGCCGCACAAGGTGTGCATATACGCAATGACCGTGCCGCTACACGTATACGAGGAAAACTTCCTGAAACAAACCTCATACAGGGTAGACATTAACGGGAATGAAACCCATTACCTTCCGAATGCTGAGCAGGTCCTGTTACCACAACACTACTAACTCGGTTATAAGGCGGCCATTCGTCCTGTATTATACGGGCCAGTCATTTTTTTAAACACATCATTTCGTATAAGTAATTATTTTAATAAATTACGTCAATGTTTCATATTTGTAAAGAAGTCCCTTTTGCGTCTCATTTCTGACGTTTCATTGTTTAGAAGAAATTAGTTAAAGTCTAGAAAGTACGAAAAAGATAGCGCGGCCTTCACATGATGACATCACAAGTTCTACAATTTACGAGATTTTCTAGCACTTTTGTGGACTTAAATAAATAGCCCGCTTAGGGGCAGTATTAACTATCAGGTCTAGCGCGAACAGAATTGCTTACGACAATGTCTTGATCTGGGTGGTCCATTAATAAAGGAGGCCGGCTTTATATAACAAACTGCGCATCGCAGTTTCGGGAAAAAATATTGATGGTAAAGTGACCCAAAGAAATTGCAGGAAATTAGTTTCAAGTTCTTACGATGGCCGCTAGGGGACATACACGAACACCAAATTACAAAATCGGCTTTTTCTCTTAAATCGACATTATCGAGATATGTCCAAAATAGCTTTATTATAAACTATAAAAACTTAACAACATTTTTTTTAGCATTTTTCCCTATTTTGTTAAATTCGGTGGGGGGAGAGGTAAATGTTGAAAGAAATCTTATTAATTAACCGATTTTAATAAACTAAGTCTTGTTTGAGAGGCTTCTTGGATGCTTCTAATGAAGTATTAACATTGTCGGTTTGGTTTTTTTCGTAGTCGGTAGATGGCTTTTAGCAATAAAGCCGCAAGTTTTTGCAATTTTTTCGAAAATTTTAAATGCAAAGGTATAATTATTTTTAACTCAGAAAAAAATGCGTGAAAAAATATAAGGGTTCGTAAAAACCAAGTCGATATCTTCTTTCGTTACAAAGATTTGAATAAAAATAAATGTAAAAATATATTTTACAAGTAACAGAATTAGAGAAGATGTTTAATTGTCATTAATTATTAAAATTTATTAATTATTAAACTATTAAAACAATATAAATAAAATTTAATATATTAATTGTCCCCTGTGGGGGGGGGGCGTTTCTTAAATTTAGAGCGGATAATATAATCTATTTCTTAGATTATTATGTTGCACTACGAATTTCCATTTTATAATATTTGTAGCCCTAAAAAGGACCCACGTTATAGAAGAATGGTGTGCAACAGCCCTAATACTGAAGAGCTAATGACGCCCCAGATGTTTAACTTGTGACCCGTACTGTTAAATACGGAGCTACAATCTCTCACGCATAGAGAGAATAGCAGTCTAGTAAAAACAAGTAGGTCTTGAAATTCCAAATATAACACAAAACAATAGCCACTTTAAATATTGCTTTGAGTCAAAATAATATTAGCTTCATTAAGGTTTTTCGTGTTTGATTAACGAACCGTTGATTTCAAACTGCCGTTAACAAATTAAATAACATTTGATATGCTTGCTGAGCGGTATCCATAAAGGCAGCGTTACAAGAAAAGGATTTTTCAGCGACTGGCGCGGCGTTTAAGAAATACCGGAAGTATTCATCATCCCGTCTTTCTTGGACGTGGTAGAAGCCGAACTGAGAAAAATATCTTAAAGGTACTAGCGTATACTGGAAGGTACCTACAAAACATAATGCCCGGAAATATATGCCTTGTCTGATTAATACCTTTTAATAAAAAAAGGTTTATTTCAAGTTTAGGCTACAGCCACACCATGCAATTCTCCATTAGGCATTGGCACTCCTCGATTTTGATAGAAGGCCATTGCCATTAATTGTTAAACATGGTAACTCAAAATCCTAGACTATTATCAAATATAATATGGACAGATAAGGCTACTTCTAACAGCCATGGGCACGTGAATTTGCATAACATGCATTACTGGTCGTAAACCAATCCTCAATAAATGACAAAGGTGCAAGATCAAGGCAGGTAGAGTGTAAACGTTTGATACGGTATATTGGGAAGAATGATAATTGGGTCATTTATATTTAATGAAAAACTGACCGTTGAAATTTACCTCAATTTTATGACCAAGGAATAGCAAATTCTTTTAGAAAACGTGCCATTAAAAACACACCAAAACATATTTTTTCAGCATGGTGTGCGTCCAGCCCATTTTTCTGACAGATGGATAAGAAGGGGCAATTTATTTCCATGGCCAGGTATTTGTATTAAGAGAAAAACTTATAAACAAAGTAGAAAAGACGTTTTAATTTCTAGGTCACCTGATCTGGCTTGCTTGGATTTTTATTTTTGAGGGAGGTTGAAAGATGCTAGAGATGGTAGAGCGAATAAGGAACGCTATTCGCCGTATTCCAATGGCAGAAGTAGATACTGCTGTTTGTGTACGCGGTAGAGGTTGCAGCTCTGTATTGAGCAGGACGGGCGATAATTTGAACATTTGGAGCGGCATTAGTTCTTCAGTACTAGGACTGTTGCACGCCATTCTGTTACAACTTCGGCCCCTTTCAGAGCCCCAAATAATACAGAAAGGAAATTCCTAATGCGACATAATAATTTAAAAAATAAATTTTATTATCCGCCCTAAATTAAACAAACGCTTTCTACGGGTTATTCAACATACTAGGTTTTGTTCATATGATTAAATTGTTTAATAATTGATAAACTTTAATAATCAATGACAGTTCTCTAATTCTGTTACTTGTAAAATATATTTTTACACTTATTTTTATCCACACCTTTGCATAGAAAGAAGGTATTAACTTTCACCAATTTCTAAAGTTGTTCACGCAATTTTTCGTGAGTTAAAAATAATTTTACCATTACATTTAAAATGTTTGGGAAAATTGTAAAAATTTACGGCTTTGTCAAAAAACACCATCTGTTTTCTAAAAAAAAAAAAAACTAAGCCGACAATGTTAGTATTAGCACCCAGAAGACTCTCTCCAACGAGACTCAGTTTATAAAAATCCGGTAAAGTTAAAAAGAAGTTATGACATTTTTTCTCAAATAAACTTTGACCTCTCCGCCCTCCCCTTATTTAACAAAATTGATATAAGTACTAAAAAAATAAAATGTTTCTAAGCTTATGTAGTTTAGAATAAAACTATTTCGGGAATATCATGATATGCCGGCTTAAGAGAAAAAGCCGATTTTCTAATTTGGTGTTCGTGTATGCCCCTATACCGGTCATCACAGGAACTCCTCCAGTAATTTCTCTCGGTCATTTTTGCTATTAATATTTTTTTCCCAAAATCCAATGCGTAGTTTCTCGTATACAGCCGGTCTCTTTTATTAATAAACCATCCGGTACGTACGGAAAATAAATATACGGTGCGTGTAAATAAACATAGTGTAAATAGTTCGTTAGTTATGGTAACGTATTAATAAATAACTGTTTATAAATAAATAATCGCTGTAGTATAGTGCGTATACAATACGGTAGAAAATCAGAAAATGCCAAAAAGAAACTGTACATTTAATAGATATTTGGAAAGTATATATCCATTTATTAAAGAGACAACCTCAGATAGTCAGCAGATATTGCTGCTTCTAGTAGTAGCAAAGTGTCTTTTTTTCGCAAAGACAAATTGGGAAATGAAGATCAAAAGCTAGCTGCGATTGAATATACTTGGTCATACCACAATAAGTCCTTTCGTACTATGGATTGCACTAGTAAGCTAATAAAAACTTGCTTCGTACAAAAACTTGGATGTACTAGAAACGAATCTGAAAGTATTGTGTGTAACATTTTACAAAAGAATAACTAACCTGTATAAAAAATGATCTTGGAACTACCGATTGTTCAAATCACGGAAGCGTAAAAATTTGTCGTATACTCCTAAGATATCTTATTATTATTAGGATATTCTCCTTAACAGGCATACTGCGCCCAATTACTGACGAGGAGAAGAAGCGGTATCATGGTGACAATAAATAGGAATTGTTATTTATTACATGGAGTCCGTTAAGAGTAAATGTTTACCTACATTCAAAAAAGATTAGTTTAGGGTATATTTTTTATGAATGGGTTGATTACGAGTCACTAGAGCCAATTTGATTTCCTTAATAGTGCAGTTAAAAATATCCAAATTACCTTCAATTGAAGAGTAAGCCGAGATCATCCTGTACAAAAGGAAATGTAAAACCACACTGGTTGGTGTGGTAGGTAGGTAGAATACATTACTCGAACGAGAATTAATTCTTGGAACTCTAAATTGTATTATGTTGAGAATCTCTGTGCAGTCGATTAAAAGCGATATGACTTTTTATAAAAGAATACATCTTTCTTCTAGCCTCCAAAGATACAAACGTATATTCGTTTAATAAACACTCATGAGAAAAGTTTTGAGGTGGATAGTGATTACATCTTCGGAAAAACAAATAGAACACAACAAGGCCACCATACCACTGCTCCATATTCCAATTTCGCACGAACATAAGAATTGTACAAAATAATAATAGATTGTACACAAAAATTCTTAGTATTTCGAATGATGTAGCCAAGGATTTTTTATGCCGAGTTTATTTTTATGAGGGAAAAATGACAATTTCTTATCGAAAATTACACCAAGATCACATACAGTGCGGGTCTACCTAACACAAACCATCTACATTATAGTGAAATATAGTATCGTTAAGTTTACGCAAGAACGAAACTGCCGAGCATTTAAATTCATCGAGTGTGAAATTATGCGAACTACACCAGGTGGCCATACTTGCCAGATCGCCTTGCAGAATTAAAGCATTATAATACGAGGGATGACAGTATTTGTTGCCCATGGCATAGATGGCTTTGAAATATGTTGCCCAATAACCGAACTTGTTTAGTTACTTTATTGACAAGCAAACTGCCAAATTTGGTTAGTCGAGTTGAAAGTAGTGGTTGTACGAAGATTTTGGGAAATGGAAAAAAGTGAGCTCCATACTGTCATCAAGCTACCTACAAAAGAAAGGTTTAACACCTAAAGAAATTCATACAGATATGGTTGGCGTGCTTGGAGATTCTGTTACTTCCTATCAAGTAGTAAAAAGTTGGTCTCGAGCGTTCAAATATAGCAGAACAACCTCCGAACGTGCAAAAGGTGCTAGTCGGCCGCATTCTCCGTGTTCTCAAGAAAACATTGATCTGTGAATGACATGATCAGAGAAGGTTGTCAATTGACAACGAAACATGTAGCGGAGATAACAGGTCTTTCAAATGGTACGACTGGAACCAAATAAACGACTATTGAGAGTCACTTCTTCAATATCCAATTTAGCCTTGTTTAACCGTAATCCTAAATGTTTCCTCGATCGCTACGTTACGGTTGATGAAACTTGTGTTCATTACTTCGATCATAAGTGCAAAAGACAAAGTATGAAGTGGAGTCATCCAGAATCTCCCCCTCCACGCAAATTTCGTGTACTACCTTCAGTGGGCAAAATAATGACTACAGTTTTTTGGGTTACCGGAGGAATTTTACTGGTAGATATTTTGGAACGTGACAAGACAATCAATGGTCAATATTATGCAGCATTAGTTAAAAAACTTGGTTATTGCATTAAAGAAAAAGAAGAGGAAAGCTGTCACGCGGAATTCTCTTTCTTCAAGGCAACATTCCAGTTCATAACTTCCCCTGACTTAGCTCCCAGTGATTTTTATTTCCAAAGCTAAAAGAGAGTCTTCGGAAAACAAAATTTGAGAGCGGTGACGCAGTTATGGTCGCAGTGCAAGGCTTGTTATATAATTAAGACCCCGAGTTTTTCAAGAAAGGTGTTGCTATGCTTGAACATAGGTGGAATAAGTGTCTCCACGTTCAAGCGGATTATGTTGAAAAATAATGTTGTATTCTATGCTAGGGACATTCAATACTGTACATTCCTTGTAATTATCAATTAATTAGTTAATATCAGCATACATTAAACAACTTACTTTAAAGTTGTTAATTAAGTTATTAATATATATATATATATATATATATATATATATATATATATATATATATATGTGATGGCCTTATCGTGAAAATGAATAATTATTATAAATATTAAAATATAAATTGTTCCGGACTAACATCAAATTTATCTCAACGGGGATAAACAGTTACAATGTGAAACCAACTTTGTTGAGATCTGCACAAACTACGCATGCATTGCGTACTTAATACTGAAATAAATGTAGCCTGTTAAAAATTTCTGCAATTGATCTAAATTATTGAGCACAATTTTAATTTTCTTTGAGGTAAACTTATTAATTTTAATACAACACTAAATCATTTATTTTTCTGATATTGACACGTAAATTCGTACAAACATTTATACATTATTTAAGAAAAATAAATACAGGACATCAAAAAAAATAATCAATGCAATAGGGTTATGATAGAGAAATACAACTCACATGTGTTGCTGCAAATTCCAAATAATGTTCATGTCGGGTTGCTCCACATTAAACATTCCATATTTTCATCCAAATCAAATAACTGTTGCCTGTTCTTCATGTGGTAAATACGATGTAATTACAATGCTCAAATACTTATAGACTAGCACTTTATTTTATTTGTGTTTTTTTTTAATGTCGTATTATTTATTTAATAATTTCTCGGATTTAATTTTGTATTTTAAGTTCATATAGATTTTGTATTCACTTGGACCTTTATTTTAGATTCCGTTATGAAGTGAAGATTTATTTTATGATCTTAAACACTACCAAAAAAATAAACATCGAGTTCAAAATAATTGAAGAAATTTATTAACATACAAAAAAGTTGCACATCACCTGATGTTTACACACGATCTTGAAAAATTGTGATCCATAACCTTATTTTTAACTTTAGTTATATGTTAAAACAATTGTTTCTGATATCTCAACTCTACGTCGATCGCGTTTCAAATCCGATAATGTTTACGAGAACTGTTACTTACATGTTAACACAAATAACACTAACACTATGACTTGTTAGTCAATAAAATTTCAAAAAGCAAGAGTAGTAAGAGAGTGAGAAATCAGGAGCAATTCCTTTTATACATTTCTCCTAGATACCAAATTTTCAACTTTTTTCTTACATTACACACAAAAGATTCTAGCTTCTGATTGGTCTAAACAAAATTGTAAAGTTAACTAAAACATAAATTATGCTATATCTTCTTTAATACAATTCGGATTTGATTTTAATTACAGATTTGGAATCAGGGTAAAATTCCGCATAAAAGGCATATTTAAGGTCATTGTGAGCTCGTACGACATAATATATATATATATATATATATATATATATATATATATATATATATTGAGCTGATTAAAGTTAGGCATAATAAAGGGCTAGAGTTCATTGAGTTTGAATTTGTCTATAGTAGGCAAGTTAGATAAATTTGTGAAAGTATACAGTTCGTTTTCGATGAGAAAATAGTTACGAGTGCAAAATTATGGTTTTGAATTATCGAAATATGAATTAAAGATCTGGTTGAACCGTCAGAAAAACAATATTTTGGTTTATTCAAAAGCAAACCTGATTAATAGTATCAAGTTTGGGACACTGTATTAACATCATATATATATATATATATATATATATATATATGTATATGTATATATATATATATATATATATATATATATATATATATATATATATATATATATATCTTTTCGTACGTAAAAGATGTACCCTTTCTAATTCTGCAATAAAAAATGCGGGTCGACATTTAAAAAAAATGTCAATGACGTCATACCTTTTTCTTGACACACTCTGTATATTTCACTTTTACCTAAAAAATTCTAAATTGAAAATAAAAATCGACGGGTCCGAGCGTTTTCTTCCTAAACTCCCACTCGAATTTTTTACGCACGCACTGTATATAAACTTGCTCAATACTAGTGTAGGGTATTCATACTACGTTCATTTACTTATGTAATTTAAATTAACGTTTATAAGATTTATACGTTGCAATAATGATTTTAAATGTCGTATTTAGTAAGGCTAAACGAAAATAATATATTTTTTCCAACACCTCCGAAACGGACGAAACGGTTCAATATCTTCATTTTGTCTATATGTAGTATGTACAATAAATAAAATCATAAAGGAGTACTGATTAATATTATGTGTCAGCAAATAATTATTGAAATTCTTGGAGGTAATTAAATTTGTAAAGTTTGGAATGTTTGCTAGGTATCGTGTGCAGTTTACTATACCCTATGCTAGTTCTGTACTCTAAAATCTGTAATATTACACACAGGCAACACTTAAAACCTTCAGTAACTTTTTAAGAAAACTTATTGCAATATATTATTCAGAAAAATGATAAAGTTCATATTATTTACCCTTCAGTATGGTATCTTGCACTTTAAATTATAAAACTATTATAAATTAGATTTAAATTAGCTTTGATCAAACGTGACGTGATTCTATAAAAAGAATGTTGTAGGTACAAGGCGGTTCACCCAAGATGATCCTGTACCTTATCTAGAAACCTGTATTAGTTACAGAAGAGCTAAATACAAAAGTTAAATGGGAAATAATGAATTTTTTGTTCTTGTAATTTTTCTGTATACAGGGCAAGCAAACCGCCAAATTTGGTTAGTCGAGTTGAAAGTAGTGGTTGCACAAAGATTTTGGGTAATGGAAAAAGTGAGCTTCATACTGTCACCAAACCTACAAAAAAAGGTTTAACACCTAAAGAAATTCATACAGATATGGTTGGCGTGCTTGGAGATTCTGTTACTTTATCAAGTCGTAAAAAGTTGATCTCGAGCGTTCAAATATGGCAGAACAACCTGAACGTGCAAAAGGTTAGTCGGCCGCATTCTGCGTGTACTCAAGAAAACATTGATCTTATGAATGACATGAAGAAAGGTCGAGATGTGCGATAACAGGCCTTTAAGTGAAGATTAGAACCAAATAAACGACTATTTACCTCCTAAGGTGTCAAACATGGGTACTAATGTTGACGCCCGAACAAAAAGGTTTGAGAGTTACTGCTTCAATATCCAATTTAGCCTTGTTTAACCGTAATCCTAAACGTTTCCTCGATCGCTACGTTACGGTTGATGAAACTTTTCATTACTTCGATCCTAAGTGCAAAAACAAAGTATGGGGGGTCATCCAGAATCCCCCTCCACGCAAATTTCGTGTACAGGCTTCAGTGGCCAAATAATGACCACAGTTTTTGGGTTACCAGAGTAATTTACTGGTAGATATTTTGGAACGTGACAAGAAAATCACTGGTCAATATTATGCAGCATTAGTTTTTTTACGATTGTGGACCTGAACAGGCTTGGCCTATCGTGCTAAAGCACTCAAGAACACTTAGGAGGATGGATAGAGGGACAATGAATTGTCAATAGATGCCTATAAAGCAGTGTAGAAAAATGTGGATTGCGCCCGTTTGGTATGACAAGTGGAGATTTGTACTGCATACTGATGATGTGAATGAGCGAACCGAGTGTTTCTCGCAAAGATAGCCGAGATGATATCAAAGAATATAATTCAGCAGCAAATAGCCGTTGTAATAACGATAATACAAAAAAGAACTGAAACCATCCTTCTATGCTCAAGGGACTGTATGTGAGAAGTTAAGGACGGGTCATTTATAAGCCTAATCGCTCTTTGAATACGATCAACGATATCGAGAGCGTATTGAGGAGCACTAACCAGAGGTGAGAATTATATTCCAGATGAGGCCGAATTTGGGCCTTATACAGCAGGAGTTGTCGAGAGGTAAAGTACTGCTTAGATCTGTACAAAAGCCTATTTTACGAGCAGCTGTTTTGGTAGCTGACAGAAGATGGTCAACCCATGAGAAATTTGAAGATACAGTCATACCCAACAGAGTAATAGAGTCTGAAAACTTAAGAACTGAGCCATTCATACTTGCAACAGGAAATGATCGATCTTTTTGGCCGACATAAGGCAACACTGAGTTTTGTTAGCATTAAATTTAACTAGATTATTGCTTTCCCATTCGAGAATACGTTGAATGTCTTTGTTGATTGAATTTGCCATTTCAGCTTTAATTTCTTGATTTGACATAGAAGGTGGATTATCACTATGAGTAGACTGAGATGAACTACAGTGAAGAGTGCTATCGTCAGCAAAGCAATGGATGGGGTTAGTTGTTGAAGAAATAAGGTCATTTATGTACAGCAGTGTAGGCGCTATAACGGATCCCTGTGGTACGCCCGCGTTAATGCTAACTTCTTTGAAAAAAGCCATCAACTACGACACGTATTCGTCTTTATCAAGGAAACTAGAAACCCAGTTGATGAGCGTATCATTTAACACAAACGAGGTGAGTTTGGCAAGTAAACACTTATACCAAACTTGGTCAAATGCTTTTGAGATATCTGAAGCGACTACAACTGTTTCACCGGACTCTCTACTGTATTGTTCCAAACTTGGGTCACATATGAAAGAAGATCGCCTGTTGAACGACTTTGCCTAAACCCTTATTGGTGGTCACTAAGGAGTTTTTTAGTTTCAAGGAACGTGAGCAGTTGCTGATTGATGGCTTTTTCCATGATTTTAGACAAAATGGAAGTGATGGCAATTGGGCGGTAGTTCGAGGGATCGGTCTTATCGCCTTTTTGGGAATAGGTTGAACATTTGCTAACTTCCATGATGAAGGGAATTCCCAGAAGACATAGAGATCGTATAGAGCTTAGGTAGGACTGGTACTAGTTCGGCGGAACATTTCTTTAAGACAGTAGCTGGGATACCGTCTGGGCCAGTCGATTTATTGAGATCAAGCCTACTGATGGTCGATTCCAAGAGCTTGTACCGAAAATGAATTGGTTTCATAGCGTATGAAGAAGAGTTGACTAGGGTCACATCTTTTCCAGAATCATTGACACGAGTTTGATGCAAACAAATCCACAAAAACGTTGGCTTTGTCTACAGAATCAGCAACTACCGATCTGTTAATAGACGTCAGGGGGGGAAATGAAGATGTTCCAAAATTTTTACTAATGGCTTTAGCTAAAGACCAAAATTTACGACTGCCTAAAGGAGATGTAGCTAGTTTATTGCATTTTCGTTGTTCGAACAACTTTTTAGTTTTAGTGATGACACTTTTGCAGATATTTCTAGCACCAACGTATTCTACATGACTGTCGACCGATTTATTAGATTTCCATTTAATGTAACATTTATTTTTAAAGATATTGCATCAGCACAAGCCTTATTGAACCAGGGTTGGGAACGTGAATGACCTATACGGTACTGTTTTTGGGAATGTATAACTCCATTCCCATGAGGATGACTTCAGATACTGAAAGAGCGATGTCCGAAGAAGAGGACGACTTAAAACAATATTCACGCCATGGAAAGGTTGCAAAGAAATCCCGTAAATCACTCCATCGAGCTGACTTAAACACCACAAGGTTCTATCGGTTTTGCGAACAACAGTGGAATTAGGTACAGTAGAAATGATTTTATTAGACAATGGTCGGAAAGACCTAAAGGCGAAAGAACGGAAGTTTTATAAACAAGAGGGTTTGATGTAAGAAACAGATCTAGAAGATGTGGAGTATGGTTAGGGTTATCAGGGATTCTTGTGGGTTCAGAAATCATTTGTGTGAGATCACACGAAATAGCAAATGTTTCTGCACTATGATCCTCGGGATTTGTAGTAGATGAAAACTGAAGCCAATTAGAGTTATGAACATTGAAATCGCCTACAATTGAGATATCGCAAGATGGAAACTGAGACAGGAGATAGTCAACTTTCATACTAAGGTAATCGAAGAAGTCTTGAAAGGTACTGTCATTAGGAGACCTATAAATGCAACAGTAGAATTTCACAAAATTAGGACCAGAATGTTTAAACCAAATCACGTCAAAATTTTTATTTTCTTAGGAAGAAACCCCCTTGCAAGCAATTCTGTCCTTGATGTAGCCACATACGCCTCCTTTACAAGAGGAGACTTGTGTTTCAGATAGAAACAAAATATCAGGTTGTAATTGTTCAAGATGTTGGTGAATAGCATTAAGATTAGACCTCATACCGCGGATGTTGCAGTAGTGAATCAGAAAGTTGATACTTTTGATGACCGAGGTCGCTTGGGCCCTGCCCTCCCGAACATCCGAATGGGGCAGGATTTTACGTCCGGCATTTATTACCCTAGAAACCACAGTCATCTTATTTTTTAATTTGGGACTTTTAATCCAATAGGAAGACAGACAGTGAGGGCGAGAAGGAAGAATAAGGATGAGAATAGATTAAGGATGATGGAAAAGGTAAGCCGGCAGCCCTTACCGAGCTCAGAAAATCGGAGACCCAATATTAAGGAGCCTATGGTAAGGGTGGTGGTACCTCTCGGCTGGCATGGAGTATGCATGCCTACCACCTATAAAAACTTCGTCATTGCATTAAAGAAAAGAAGAGGAAAGCTAAATTTTTCATCAAGGCAACATTCCAGTTGATAAGAGCCTTATTTCAGGGTTTGAAATTATGGAGCATGCACAACTCTGACTTAGCTCCCAGTGATTTTTATTTCCAAAGCTAAAAGAGGGTCTTCGGAGAATAAAATTTTAGAGCGATGACGCAGTTATGGTCGCAGTGAAGGGCTTGTTATATGATTAAGACTCCGAGTTTTTCAAGAAAGGCATTGCTATGCTTGAACATAGGTGGAATAAGTGTCTCACGTTCAAGCGGGTTATGTTGAAAATAATGTTGTATTATATGTTAGGGACATTAAATACTCTACATTCCTTGTAATTATTTATCTATATATATATATATATATATATATATATATATATATATATATATATATATATGCGCCCTGGGGCACACCTGGGGTGCTACAACATAACCATTGTTAGTAGTAAACCGTTAAACTTCGATTATCGAAATATGAATTGAAAGGTCTGGTTGAACATATTTTTGGTTTATTCAAAGCCTATATATACAAAATTTATTGTCTAGACATTCAGTAAGAAACTAGGTGACACAAAATAATTTTTGTTGTCCCATTCCATCAAATCAAAAAGGTATCGCCCACGGACGCAAGTTTGGGACACCCTGTATTAACACCATGCATATATACCTTGTCGTACGTAAAAAGATGTACCCTTTCTAATTCTGCAATAAAAATACGGGTCGAGATTTAAAAATGTCACTGAGGTCATACCTTTTCTTGACACTCTGTATATTTCACTTGTACCTAAAAATTCTAAATTGAAAATAAAATCGACGGGTCCGAGCGTTTTCTTCCTAAACTCCCACTCGAATTTTAATGAATTTATACACTACTTGACGAACGCACTGTATATAGATTTGCTCAATACTAGTGTAGGGTATTCATACTACGTTCATTTACTTATGTAATTTAAATTAATGTTTATAAGATTTATACGTTTCAATAATGATTTTAAATGTCGTATTTAGTAAGGCTAAACTAAAATAATATATTTTTTCCAACACCTATCTCCGAAACGGACGAAACGGTACAATATCTTCATTTTGTCTATATGTAGTATATACAATAAATAAAATCATAAAGGAGTACTGATTAATATTATGTGTCAGCAAATAATTATTGAAATTCTTGGAGGTAATTAAATTAGCAAAGTTTGGAATGTTTGCTAGGTGTGCAGTTTACTATACCCTGTGCTAGTTCTGTACTTTAGAATCTATTATATTACACACAGGCAACACTTAAAACCTTCAGTAACTTTTTAAGAAAACTTATTGCAATAGATTATTCAAAAAAATGATAAAGTTCATATTATTTACCCTTCAGTATGGTACCTTCCACTTTAAATTATAAAACTATTATAAATTAGATTTAAATTAGCTTTGATCAAACGTGACGTGATTCTATAAAAAGAATGTTGTAGGTACAAGGTGGTCCACCCAAAATGATCCTGTACCTTATCTAGAAACCTGTAGTAGTTACAGAAAAGAGCTAAATACAAAAGTCAAATGAATAATGAATTTTTGTTTTGTAATTTTGAACAGTGTCAGTTTGGTTGTTCAAACCAATTTTGATTTGAAATGTAAGCATATATCCAGAATAAATAGAACACATAAATGGAATAAAATTATTAAGTATACAAACAACAATTATTTTGAGTATGATGTAAACTTTTATATGTTTCTAAACTATGCATATAAGCGGATGGAGAACATTTTAAAATTATTTAATATATATGCATAGTATAACAGAATTTAAATGGCGACAGACAGTATTCTTTATAGTTTCATTGTTAATAAGTATGTGGTTACTTAACTGTGCGGATTATTTCAACGTTTAAAATTTATTAAGGCATATAACTTTTTAGTAAAAAATGCACAATGCTTATATAAGTTTTTCATAAAATCACGGACCTTTCATCGACAAGATTTATTGATGATCTAGTAGAACACCCTGTATAAATGTAAAATAAATGACAGTATCTATGCGCAGACATTTCTTAACATTAATAAGAAGATTGATGTATGTGATAGATGTGATGTGCGCATAGGTCTGATAGATGGCAAATGGATTAGGATATGATTATGTGAATTGGTGGAAAGAGTGAATGGATGGAATGTGACGTGTGAGTGGATAAGATGTGATGTGAGGTATGTGAATGTTAGCGGATGTTCTTGATGCGGATTGAAGTGATCTGAGAATAGATATGTTTTGTGGACGAGTGCGTGGCGTGAAATGGATGCTGATGCGACTGAATGTGACTGAATGTAGGCGTGGACGTGGATATGACGTAATTGACGTAGACGTTGATGTTGATGTGGATGTGATGCGCGTTGCAAGTTATATTTATGGTGTTGAGTGTGCGTGTTTGTTCAGATGAAACGTCTGTGCTGTTGTTGTGTGAATGATCGTATCGTGAATGTGATACGTGTTGTGCGTGTGTTGTGTTGTGTTGTGTCATGATGTGTGTGCATTAAGTGTACGTATACGCGTGGATAGTGATTGCTTGTCTGGTTGTTGCTGGATGTGGGTGATTTAGTGCGTTTTGTACGTGTTGACTGGTTGTCGTGTGTTGGATTGTGTTGCGTAGTAGGGGTGATGTGTGTTCGATGATTGACAGTTTGTTTACTGATGAGACGTTGTGATCTTGTAGTGTGTCGGTGGCATTGGGTATGTGCAATGTGAGTATTGTGTATGCGTATAGTATGTGTTATGTGCATGTGTTATGAAACTGATGCTGTATGGTGTGTTAGTACGTTGTTGATTGTCAGTTATGATTCGTGTAATTGTAGTGTAGTAGCGTGTTGCATAGTGTACGTTGTGAATGTGCGTTCGTAGTGTGTTCGTGTGAAATAGTGTCGTGTGTGGTTTTTAAGTGTGCAGTTGTGTCGTGTTGGTCATTGTGCAGTTGTGTGTGTGATAGTTGTCGTATGGCATGTCGTTTGTGTGATTGTGTATGATCGTTAAAGTAGTTAGCTTTGTGCTTGTACGTGTATGTAATCGCTGTGGCGTGTGATGACTGTGTTAAAATTTAGTGTTCGTTGTGTGTATGTGTGTAATAGTGTGTGTGTGCGTATGATACGTGTATGTGCGTTGTGCGTGTGTCGTGTGTGCGTGTGGCTGTGTGTGCGGTGTGTGTGTACGTGTCGTGTTGTCGTGTGTGTGTGTGTGTGTGTGTGTCGTTAGTGCGTGTGTGCGTGTACGATGTACGTGTGTCGTGATGCGACGTGTGGGTGTGCGTTTGCGTCGTGTGTGTGTGTGTACGTTGAGCTCGTAGTGTACGTTGTGTGTGTGTTGTGTGATGTGTGTCGTGTGTGCGATGTACGTACGTGCGTCATGTGCGTGTGTGCGTGTGTGCGTGTGTGCGTGTACGTTTGTAGAGTGTGGCTGCCCGTATGCGAATGTGCGGTTTCGTTCGCATTTTTGCTGAACTGCGATTTTGTAATTTGCTTGAATCAATGGAAGATGCGTGGTGAGTGATAGTGGATGTTAGGTGTGTAAGAGCGGGCCCTTAGTCTGAAATGTGTTTAGGTTGGTAAGGTGTGGTACTCTCGAGATGGAGTATCTAGCTATAAATCTTATTCATTAAGATAATGTGAAGTAATTTTCAAGGAATCGTTATAGTGCCTATTCAGTTAAAATGGTCGTGATATTAGCTTCAGTGTTTTTTCAATTAAAAGGTTCGAGAAAATTTAACTGGTTGGTCATTGTAGCTTGTTTATGTAGATGATTTTCAAGAAGATTGTAGTGACTTGTGATAAGTGTTGTCATGTTTGTTAAATAACTGTGTTTTTAGAATAAATTCTGTTTGTGTATTTCGTAATATATGTATTTAATTATATTAATTAAATGCTTAAGTCTGGCACAAATGTTAAAGTACTAGTAACGTATGTTATCGATTATGAATAAAAGTGGTTACATATTGGTTATACTATGTAATTTTAGTTGTGAACTAGTGACAAATTGTTCATTACAAATAAAGTATGTTGCGTGAGTTGTACTGTTTAACCGTTCTTGTAGTAAAAGATGTCTTGATGTCTGTAAATTCGGTGGTTGTAAAAGTTGAGTTCTATTTATTAATCAGTGACCAATTTAAAGTAAATAAAATCGTGGCTAACGTTTTAATGTCGTTATTGTGGAATAACTATGTTGTAGATGTAGTATAGCGTAAATTTGTAGGTTGTGTAGTTAGATGTAAGCTATGTGGATTAACGTTTACATATGTTTGGTTGCTTGCGAAAGGTGAACTGTAACGTTGCGGTATGGCATCGTTTGTGTTGCTGTATGTGTGCTTGATGTGATGATCGTTACGTTTGTGTCGTGACTGTTACGGGTGGAGGTATAATCTCCTGAATCTGGCATTATTAATGGATGCAGTTTCAAGATCATTTAAAGTAAGTGTTTATGCTGTATGAAGTTGGAGTGTTGAAATCGTTTTGTGAATATCATGTGAAATATGTTCTTGAGCGGAGGATGTAAGTCAGGTATGTGAATGTAGTCATTGTCGATGTGTGTGATGCTGTGTGTACATGGCGTAATTTCCGATAGTATGTAAAGCGTGATGGTAAAGTGTGCTGTGAATGTAGATTGTGTGTTAGTGATCGTGTGTGTGGTGTTGTGTGTAGCGTGTGGCTGTGCGTATGTCGCGTGTGCTGGTGTAGTGTGCGTTGTTGTGTCGTGTGTGCTGTGTGTAGTGTCGTGTGTCGTGTTGACGTGTGATGTCGTGTTGTGCGTTATGACGTGTACGTGTGTGTTGTGCTGTGTGCTGTATCGTAGTGATGTGTGTGTGAGTTGTGTAGTGTGTTCTTCGTCATTGCATTAAAGAAAAGAAGAGGAAAGCTAAATTCTTTTCATCAAGGCAACATTCCAGTTGATAAGAGCCTTATTTCAGGGTTTGAAATTATGGAGCAACCCAATTACTTAGCTCCCAGTGATTTTTATTTAAATCTAAAAAGAGTCTTCGGAGAACAAAATTTGAGAGCGATAAGTTATGGTCCATTAGAGCTTGTTATATGATTAAGACTGAGTTTTTCAAAGATTGCAAACATAGGTGGAATAAGTTCCAGTTCAAGGGTTATGTTGAAAATAATGTTGTATTATATGTTAGGGACATTAAATACTCTACATTCTTTGTAATTATTTATCTATATATATATATATATATATATATATATATATATATATATATATATATAAACAATAAATAAAGGGGCACATTGTATAACGTAACCATTGTAGTAAACCGTTAAACTTCGATTATCGAAATATGAATTAAAAGGTATGGTTGAACATATTTTTGGTTTATTCAAGCCTATATACAAAATTTATTGTCTAGGCATTCAGCAGGAAACTAGGTGACACAAAATAATTTTGTTGTCCCATTCCATCAAATCAAAAGATATCGCCTGCGGACGCAAGTTGGACATCCTGTATTAACACCATGCATATATACCTTGTCGTACGTAAAAAGATGTACCCTTTCTAATTCTGCAATAAAAAATACGGGTCGAGATTTAAAAAATGTCACTGAGGTCATACCTTTTCTTGACACTCTGTATATTTCACTTGTACCTAAAAATTCTAAATTGAAAATAAAATCGGGGTCCGAGCGTTTTCTTCTAAACTTCCACTGAATTTTAATGAATTTATCCACTACTTTACGAACGCACTGTATATAAACTTGCTCAATACTAGTGTAGGGTATTCATACTACGTTCATTTACTTATGTAATTTAAATTAATGTTTATAAGATTTATACGTTTCAATAATGATTTTAAATGTCGCATTAATAAGGCTAAACGAAAATAATATATTTTTCCAACACCTATCTCCGAAACGGACGAAACGGTTCAATATTTTCATTTTGTCTATATGTAGTATGTATAATAAATAAAATCATAAAGGAGTACTGATTAATATTATGTCAGCAAATAATAATTGAAATTTTGGAGGTAATTAAATTTGTAAAGTTTGGAATGTTTTAGGTATCGTGCAGTTTACTATACCTGCTAGTTCTGTTCTCTAAAATCTGTAATATTACACACAGGCAACACTTAAAATTTTCAGTAACTTTTAAGAAAACTTATTGCAATAGATTATTCAAAAAATGGTAAAGTTCATATTATTTACCGTTCAGTATGGTATCTTGAACTTTAAATTGTAAAACTATTATAAATTAGATTTAAATTAGCTTTGATCAAACGTGACGTGATTCTATAAAAAGAATGTTGGTACAAGGTGGTCCACCCAAGATGATCATGTACCTTATCTAGAAACCTGTAGTAGTTACAGAAAAGAGCTAAATACAAAAGTCAAATGAAATAATGAATTTTTGTTTTTGTAATTTTGTGTATAAGGGTGTTCAGTTTGTTTGGATTCAAACCAACTTTTGATTTTAAATTGCCCTATATATATGGCATAATCGTATTCTATAGGTACTAAATTTGGAATATTTTTTATTAATGTATGTATATCAAAATTCCTTATAGTTTTAGACTATTTATTGTTTAAACTTTTTTTTTAGAAAATACAGTATTTAAAAAACACTAATTTACATTGTTGAAGCTAAATTGAATGTGAAATAATTTTACATATCAGTCAACGAATAGTTGTACTCATACTTTTTGCTCAATTTATTGCTTAATAGTCTACAGGGTGTCAATTTTCAAGCATGAATATCTTATTTATTTTAAGTAGAACACCCTATATATTTTATTTTGTTATAATTCCACACGCGAATATCTATCATTTCATGTATATAAGTAATCGAAAATGTGTAGTTTTGAAGTTATTGTCAATCTTCTAGTTTACTTGCCATTAAATGTAATATTGAAATAAAACGTATTAAATTAACATTTAATATTAATTGAATAATTAATTTGACATTATTTAATATTAAAGACACGAATTCTTCGATGCGCAATGGGTACCATCCACAAAGAATGCGCTAAAAACGAATAAAATCACGTCTCGGATTTATAGTACATTTTTTCCTGAGAAAAGTAAATGAACCACAGAAATTATAAATCTCCATCTTTAGCATTAAGGGTACCGAAAAATCGAGTACCGACTAAGAAAATATTTTCAAGAACTCAAACGGATTTCCAGAGTGGTGTAGTCTTTAATAAGAAAAGAAACCGTATTCTTCTTTTCAATTCGTCCACGTTATCACATCTATCTTTGTAAACTTGCTCCTTTATATACACCCACAAAAAATTATCACAAGGTGTTAGGTCTAGACTTCAAGAAGGCCAGAGTATAATGCCTTTTTCCCTATCCAAGTATCAAAATTATTACTTAAGCATTGGACGACTGGGGCCACAGTATTGTAAGACGCGTTATCCTGCCGGTATACAATATTTTCTCTTATGAGTTGCCAATCCATCCATTAAGGGTTGTATTTCAATTAAGAGTTCTGTTGTAAAATATAGGACCAATCACACTATTACAAACAATCCCACGCCATACATACACACTTTGATGTCCCTGGTGTTGAATTGTTTTTAATCTGTGCTTGTTACTTGTAACCCAATAATGTCAATTTTTTCTATTGAATATAGAAGCAGTATTAAAGATCGCCTCATCGGGCCAGAGTATTTTCTTGAAAATCTACTTGCTGCTGTTAGTTGTTGCGTAGGAGTAAATGTATAAGGATCGTAACTATTAATTGCTAATGTTCTCTGGATACCTGTTTTACTAATATTTGGGATATCGCATCTCTTTGAGAATTTTCGTCATTCTATTGGAAGTATAGTAAGACATCCAACTGCTTGTTGTCGTTCCGCACTAATTTCGTACAGTTTCCTTGCTTATTAATAACTACACCACTCTGGAGATCCCTTTAAATTCTTGAAAATATTGTCTTAGTCGGTAGTTGATTTTGAGGATACAATCTGCGGTACTCCCTTAATGCTAAAGATGGAGATTCATTATTTGTGGTGTAACATTCGAATAAATTCAATTGTTGATTTACACTGTATGCCATCGTGTTTTGTACAAACATAATCTGAAAATTAATATACCTACAAGTGTCAACATCAACAATGCTAGATTCGCATTTGATAAATACAGTTAACTTTGAATTTTACTATTTCAATATTACATTTAATGGTAAGGTAGAAAATCGTCAAAAACTTCAAATCTACACATTTTCGAAATATGACATATAT
This sequence comes from Vesta saturnalis, assembly GCA_036346205.1. Lineage (NCBI taxonomy): Eukaryota > Metazoa > Arthropoda > Insecta > Coleoptera > Lampyridae > Vesta > Vesta saturnalis. The sequence continues at coordinate 1,709,278 of JARFJB010001038.1, forward strand.
ACATTAAATGATAGACATTCGCATAACAAAATAAAATATATAGGGTGTTCTATTTAAAATAAATAAGATATTCATTGTAATTTTTGGCATATTATTCGCAACACCCTGTAGATTATTAAGCAATAAATTTGCTAAAAAGTATTAGTGCAACTATCCGTTGATTGATATGTAAAATTATTTCACATTCAATTCAGCTTCAACAATGTAAATTAGCTTTCTTCAATACTGCATTTTCACAAAAAAAGTTCAAACAATAACTGCTCAAAAACTATAAGAAATGTTGATATACATGTATTATTAAAAAATATTCCAAATTTAGCACAGATTACGAATATGCTATAATATATAGGGTATTACATTTAAAATAAAAAAAGGCTGTTTCAATCCAAGCAAAACTGAACACCCTGTATACACAAAAATCAAAAAACAAAAAAATTCATTACTTCCCATTTAACTTCTTTCTGTAACTGCCACAGGTTTCGAGATAAGGTACAGGATCATCTTAGATGGACAGCCCTGTACATACGTCCGAATTGGCTTAGTTAAAAAGTTAAAAGGCCTTGAAGTTTTCCGTAAATGTTAAAGTAATCCGCAAAATCAAGTAAACACAGATTTAATAAAGAATAAATCAAAATAGTGTTAGCAACAAACAGCTTTAATGTCAGTTTTTATTGTTGCAGAAACAAAGCTTAAAATGTATGCTAGCACGGAAGAATATGCTGATAAAATTTTTGTGTATGGTTTTTGTAATGGAAATGCTCGTCTAGCAGCGCAAAGCTATCGGTGGAGATTTCCAAACCGACATATACCAAATAACACTGTTTTCAGTGCATCCTTCCGAAGGGTGCGTGAAACTGGTAATCCTGATCTATCTCGAGCTATTAGACCACATCCAGTTAATTTAGAGAATAAAGCCATTATTGATAATCCTTCGAACAGTGATCAATTTATTTCACATATTCTGTGGTCCGATGAAGCTTGTTTTACCAGGGTAGGGGAAGGTATAAATACTTACCACCATGAATACATCTGGGCATTACATTACACTTGGGGTGCAGTTTTCCAAGGTAATTTACCATCATTGTAAAATTGTAGAAGCAGAAGCAGATAGAAAGGAAATGGTGGTTCATTTGCGTGGACACCGCAATACCCGGATTTGGATCCTTTAGATTTGTATTTCTGGGAACATACGAAGTAACTTGTATACCCAGAATAAATTAATACAAGACACCAGTTAGAATGGATACAAAAATGCTACTGCTAAAATCCAAACCAACCAATTATTTTTAGTCAAGTGAGAATCTCTTTAATATGTCGTTCTAAACTATGCATATAAGCGGATGGAGAACATTTTGAACAATTATTATAATATTAATATGCATAAGTATAACGAGTAATTTAAATCGGCGACAGACAGTATTCTTTATAGTTTCATTGTGTAATAAGTATGTGTTTACTTAACTGTGCGGATTATTTCAACGTTTACGAAAAGCTTCAAGGCATTATAACTCTTTAAGTAAGCAAAATCGCACATATGCTTATATAAGTTTTTTCATAAAATCACGGCACCTTTCATCCGACAAGATTTATTGATGATCTAGTAGATCACCCTGTATAAATGTAAGAATAAATGACAGTATCTATGCGCAGACATTTCTCAACATGCTCAGGCAGAAGTAATTTTTGGATGTGTATCGATGTGAATGTGGATGTAGATGTTGATGTGGATGTAGATGTGGCTGTGGTGTAGATGTGGATGTGGATGTATGTGTGGATTTGGATGTGGATGTGGATGTGAACGTGGATGTGGTGTGTGTGCATGTGGATGTAGGGGTGGATGTGGATGTGATGTGAACGTGGATGAATGTGCTTGTGTTTGTGCTTGTGCATGTGGATGTGGATGTATTTGTGGATGTGGGTGTTGATGTGGATGTGGAAGTGTATGTGGACGTGAACGTGGGCGTGGACTTGGGCGTGGACGTGGACGCGGATGTGGATGTGAACGTAGACGTGGATGTGGGTGTGATGTGTATATGGATATGGCCGTGGATGAAGATGTGGATATGGATGTGAATGTGGATGTAAATGTGAATGTGGATGTGAATGTGGATATAAATGTGGATGTGAATGTGGATATGAATGTGGATGTGAATGTGGATGTGAATGTGGATGAGTGTGGATGTGAATGTGGATGTGAATGTTGATGTAAATGTAGATGTGAATGTGGATGTGAATGTGGGCGTAGGTGTCGATCTGGACGTGGATGCGGATTTAGATGTAGATGTGGATGTGGACGTGGAAGTGGCCGTAGATGTGGTTTTAGATGTGGATGTGGATGTGCATGTGGATGTGGGGATGGGCGTGGACGACGATGTGGATGTGGATATGGATGTGGATGTGCATGTGAATGTGGATGTGTTTGTAGATGTGGATGTGGATGCGGATATGGGTATGGAAGTGTGTGGGCGTGGACATGGACTTGGACGTGATCGTGGTCGTGAAGCGGATGTGGATGTAGACGTGGACATGGATGTGGGTGTGGTGTTGTAAGTGAATGTGGATGTGGATGTTGACGTGAACGTGGACTTCGACGTGGACGTGGACGTGGATGTGACGTGGACGTGGATTTAGATGTTGTGCGCTGTGTACGTGTGCGCATGAGGGCGTGTGCGTGTGTGCGTGTGTGCGTGTGTGCGTGTGTGTGTCGTGTGTGCGTGTGTGCGTGTGGTGTGTGCGTGTGTGGTTGCGTGATGCTTGTGTGCGTGTGCGTGTGTGCTGTGTGTGTGTGTGTGTGTGCGTGTCGCGTGTGTGTGTGCTTATGTGCGTGTGTGCTTATGTGCGTATGTACATGTGTGTGTGCGTGCGTATAGTCTCCATAACTTGAAAAATACGCATTGAATTTTAATAAATGCCAGCATCCACGTGAAGATATTCCTTAACGTGTTCAGCAGATGTAATTTTTGGATGTGAGTGCGCGTGACGTATATGCCTGTAGCCACAATAACTTAAAAAATAGGCATTGGGTTTTAATACAACGTTGATTTTAGAGTTACTTATCCCAGCTCTATGATGATGATTTATTTACAATTGTGTGCGTGTGGGTGTACATGTACATGTGCGTGAGAGTGTTCGTGTGTGTGTGTGCGTGTTCGTGTATGTGTACTTGTGCGTGTACGTGTACTTGTGCGTGTACGTGTGCGTGTGCATGTGCCTGTGCGCGTGCGCATTCGCGTGCGCGTGGGTGTACGTGCGTGTGCGTGTGCGTATGCGTGCGTATGCGTGTGCGTGTATCTATAGCGACTACAACTTAAATGAGACGCATTGGGTTTTAATAAGACACTAATTTTAGAATTACTTATCCCAGTTCTATCAAGTTGTAGTTAAAATCCATTTGTAAATCAAGCTACTTTGCATAAGATACTAAACTACATTTTGCAGTCTCAAAAACTGCTCAAATCTGCTAACTAAACTGAAATGAGCGAGAAAACCATTATTAACGATAATTAAATTTTAGATCTTGATTTAACATTTTTGTAGGGTAAGAAATGAGCGCTAACAAAACAAAAAGTCCCCAAAACAACCTATAACAAACACTATAAGAATTAGTTAAGATAATTCAATTTTAGATAAGTTTGAAATTGTAAACTTTCATAATTATTACACATAATTAAAATATCTATCTTTTCGGTTTAAATAGTGTAGTTTTATATTTATATAATTCTATAGGATTTGATAACACAGTTATCGTCCTCAGTAATAATAAAATTCTTGAGAAATATTTAAGGGTGCAGATTTATATTTTACTACTACTGAGGACGATAACTGTAAGTGTTATCGAAAATGTAAGTACTCATGTTAAAACGGAAAAACCTTACTCTTAAAACATCTTTGCTTTTTATGTTTGACACACGGCGATGATAAGTCTAATAAAATTGGATACTTTGAACTAGCGTGAAAGTCAAACCAAATTTACGACACAAGAATTTGAATACGTGCATGTTTAATTGATTACATGTATTTTGTACATCGCATATAATGGGAAATATAAATAAGCTATATAAACATTCGTATCGCGACAGATTGAACTATTGTCCCTATTTGTTAATAGTTTCTTTCCTTGTTAAAACTGATTTACTTAAGTGAGACCCAAAGATAAATTCTGACAGGAATGTAAACATTATTTCAATTTGTATCAAACTGTTCAGGTCTTCAGTGTTCTATTTAAAATTTTAAAGTTGAACATTGTATTGGTTTCTTGACGCACACGGTATAACACCCTGTATACATAGATAAAAAACAAAATCGACAGATCTTAGCGATTTTTAATAAAACGGACAGGAAAATTTTTATTGGCTTGTTTCCAAATTTTAGGCGCTACACAGCTTACAAGTACGAGCAGACACAATCGCTATTTACTCGTGGCTGCGCTGATTTATCTCTCAGAAACATGTCTTATTTATTAAATGAACACAAAAATTCGTCTTGGTAAGATAGTAACCACTTTTACCTCACAGCTGTTATATAAGGAAACTAAATGTTTTTGCCATTAAAATTTAAGCAAGCTTTAACCAAGAGAGATCGTAATAAAATCTTTACGAATATGCAGTTATATCGTGCACTAAAGATTTACAATGAAGTAACTGTAATTTTAAAGTACCTTATGATCGCACAACTTGAGCTCTTTAAAATGTAGGTCTTAATTTCATCTAAAGGAATTTTGAAACAGTTCGCTCAAATACGTCGGCTTCACTGCAGTGTCAAATAGTTTAGGGACCACATTATTAAAATGCAGCTTGATATACCTTCGAGATGGCCTAAAAGAAATTATTGAAATAACCAAAATAACTACAACTTACCCTGAAGGAATCAGGTTACACAAAAATATAGTAGAAGCTTCTTATTTATACACAAATAAAGGACTAGAAATTTGCACCATTACTGTTAGTAAAACGGAATTTACCATAGATATCGTAATGGGTGAAGCAAATGTAATGCTATTCGTTTCCAAAATCACTTTACAAATTATAGTTAATCCCCGGTAATTCTTTATAGTTTCTTACTGATGGCTACTTTAAAAGTAGCATAGCATAGTAGATAAAAGAAACTAGTCGAGAATTAGAATTTTATTCGTAAAACGTATTAATTGGAAAATGAACATAGAGTTAAATTAAATTCCATTAATAAATAAAGGTGTGAAAGTGAGTCAAGCAGTTTATAAAGCTAGAAAACTCAAAGCTTTCTTTTTTTATTCACAAGGAGCCATTTTATACTAAAAATGACGCAGGAAATCAATTTCTGTTTGACAGTACGAGACGCGTCTGTCCAAATCAAAACTCATTTTAGAAATTCCATTAGAGAAATAATGTTGCCACTTTTAAACTCATTCGATATAAGTACATAAAGTAATTCGTGATTATGAAACGAACATACCAAACAATAATAATAATATATATTTATTACCATTATATTAGCTCTCATCGTCGCATGCAAAATTGTCAAATTTAAAATTCATAATCACAAGGAATAGTGACAAAAGGATAAAGGAAATGCTAGTATATTGAATCACAAACCTCTTTTAAAGTATAAAAGTTATTTTCAAGAGGTTTGCTTTGAATTTTCTTACACTATTAGTTTGTCTGAGATAATCTGATAACTCATTAAATACCGGTCAATGTGAGCATTTGTGATAATATTGTAAACAACGTGGAAACGAAAATTAGCGTTATACAATAATAATAATGTACTCTGTATACATAAATCTCGTAAAAAATAAGAGTATAGCAGCACTTCACAAATGTACTGCAAACATAAAGGATGAGGGGACCAATTAAGTTCTGAACCTTATGTCACACCTAACAAAATCCGAACACAGTTCTTAAAACTAGAAATGTTATGTGAATTTTTCAAATGAACTACAGAGGTTTTGCTCTCAGTTCACAATTAAGTTGTTCTTACACACACCAGTATATAATTTTATCGAAAATAACTACAAATCAAAATTTTGGATTTAATTAATATGTGAGTATCATCCGAATAACAAGTATTAAAAATATTTTCAACGTATTCTAGAAGATAAGATACTAAATCGTTGACACATATAGTAAATAAGATTGGACCTAATATCGATCATTGTGGAACTCCTGATCGAATAAGAGACTCCTTGCTACGTACACCTTGTGATAACTCCATAGCTCGTATCCTATTTGATAAATAGGTCAAGTGTATTTCCGCATATTAGATATGCAGTGAATTTTGTCTAATAGCTGTTTTATAGTTGACAGTATCAAACGCGTCCACAAATAATCCAGCAGTTACGAATTTTTTATCCAATGATGAAAAAGTTGTAGAAAAAAATTCAAATAAGCTAAGTTTGTAGATTTATTGAAGACATCAAATTTGATTAAAGAGCTCGTAAGTTGTTTATTAATTGCACATTCATACACCTTGCAGAATGAGGAAAGCAAACGAATAGGTCAGTAGTAATTGAAAACAGCGTTTGGGTTACTTTCTTTTTGCAAAGTGGCTTAATGACAGAAGTTTTTAAACTTTCAGGGAACACGCCCGTTTGTAAGGTGAGATTTATTGGAAAACAGAGGGATTCAAATTTTGAATACTTTAAAATATTAAAACTAACGTGCTCGTTTCTGTGATAATTAGACGAATTTAAGGGCCAATTATAGTTATTACGACATTAACATTTAAAGACACAAGATATAATGAGCCTCAATGAAAACCAGAAGTATTACACTGAATAGATTTGACAATATGGTTTGATTCAGAAAATCTTGAGAAATATTTGTGAAATACCGACTAGTTTAACTTGATAAACTTATTTATAATCCAGGCATTTTTAACGACCTTTTTGGACGCTTTACAAGTGAGCAAAAGGAAACAAACTAAAATAATAGTGGAAATGACCATAATAGTATATCAAGAAACTAGCTTCATAAGATGCGTTTTTATCGCTCCAGTCCAAGTTTAAAAAACGTCTTATGAAAGGAGTGTCTTATACTATTTTTTCCATTTTGCGTATTTATGTTGAAAAGTTTGAAAACTAAATTCCATTTGTCACATTTTATGTCAATTTTCATAATCTTAAGTATTTGTTGGCAACAATGCTATTTGTCTGTTTGAGTTAGATTTAAATACAAGTTATTAAAACTTGTATTTGCTACTAAAGCACTATAAACGATCTTAGATATATACAATTAATAAAAACATAAGTTGTAGTCCGCTATAAAACACTATACAGGGTGTCCAAAAGGTATTGAATATTCTATATATCTCCGTAAATATTTATTTTATCAAAAATGTCTGAAATAAAAGTTGTCAAGTATTTAGTTCTTCATTTCAGCAAGATATTTAGTTAGTGGTTTCTTAAAACTTGTCACGTGTGTATAGCCTACCATAGATTCCTTGTTTTCTAGAACCTTAGAATATTTATTAATATTGTAACATGCGAATTCTTGGCTATCGTGGCCTTAATTTAAGTTTTGAATTTGTATAATTATTGATAAATATATTTACATTACTTTGGTACCTTTTGTCTTTCAATAATTAAATTTTGGAATGTATCTCGATATTTTCTCTTTAGTCTACATAATTACGAGTACCTCTGTATATAGTATAGTATGGTCTAAGTTTTGTCGCAAATACAAACAGAACATCTTGATTCATTTCCGTACCTTCTGCGTTGCATTGCATTTCGTTTTTTAAGTTTACTCCCTTGTATAAGGTATGTAAGGCTTCTAATTACATTTTTGTATATATTATATTTATTAGGGAACAAAGAAGGGTGTAATGGTACGCCTCTACATTAAGAAAACCACTTGTGTTAATAAAAAGCTGAACTTTTAAGAAGTTTGTTCAATGTAAAAGCGTGCTGCATGACGTCACGAAAAAATTCATAAAATGGCGTGCATAGCCAGAATCATATGCAATTTTAGTCTTGAATAATTAAAAATAGGGATATCTTTGCACCATTACCGCTTACTGCTAGTTTGCCCGCGTTTGTATTTTTTTCATTATTGGTATGTGGAAGACATGAAAATTGCCTTACCTGTATGGTCTACTGTTTGTTTACTTTTACGTTGAAGACAAATGAAAATTATAGTACCTTACCTCACGTTTATATTACGTAACTTACGTTACCTTCATATATGGTCTACAGTTCGTTTATTTGTACGTTATTGGCAAATGAAAATTATCGTATGTGTATCTTATGAATGGGAAATGTAAGTGATACGTATCCTTTTAATAAGTTTAAGTAAATAAACAAATCATGCTGAAGTAAGCAAGCAGACGTTATGTGGTAAATTGTTATTTATGATTGGTTATTTGACGTGGGATACAGTATGGCTGAAACTGAAAGATGTGTGCAGGAGTCGTGGTTAAGATGTAGAAGAAGCAAATCTTTTCCGTTTATCTTCTTTGAAAATTCATTCACGCCGGTGTATCGTTTGTCAGAAGTGACAGTTTTACATGTTTAATGCCAAAAAGAAAGTAGTGTTTAATGTTAGTGGTGCTCCAGATTTTTGGACTAACTATTGCATTTGTTTTGTGGATTTTTGTAATAAGTTCAGGATATTCACTAGTTGCATTCGCGCACACAGCTACCCCCCATCCAATGAAAAAACCTGTTGTACATAAATATCGCTTTAATAAATTTTTGTGTACATAAAAGTCAAAGAACGCTTATAAATAAAGTAATATTTGTGTATTGTAGATGTAAAAGTGACCGAACCATTTGGTTTTTTTTTTTTTTGAATCGAAGAGATTGAGAAATTATTGGTATCCATCGATGAAATACCGAAACAGTCAAATGACGAGCATTGCCGTTATCGTTGTGAGAAGGAAGGAAACTTTCGATTGATCATTTTATGCGAGTGAAGGTAACTATTTTTCTACTTTTACTTTTGTTGGTGATTTTAATAAAGTGTTTATTTGCATTTATTTAGGCGGATGAATACGCTTCCTTTGTGTACAGTTTTGTATAGACGCCCTTCAAGCGGTTAAGATAAATTTTACGAAAGTGTATTCACACGCGTGTACCATTTCACACTGTACGTTATTTTATTATAAACTGAGTGCTGTATATATTAAAATTCACACTAGTAAAATTAGCCAAATTTGTGTTTTCGTCGTTATCATTATTCCTTTTGATGTTAATTAAAATTTAAGGTGTTTGAAGTAGATACATTTGGGAATTTGAATCTTGAAAGAGTCATTCCACTTCAATTTTTCCAGAAAGTTTATGTAGTAAAGAAATATTTAAGATGTTTTGAACAATTCGCTGATTGTTTACTTTATTCTTGCGTTTACTGTAATATACGAATAGTGTTAATGACTTGAGAGTATTATTTCATTTCTATTTAATATTATTGTGGCCTCATTCCTTTCTCACAATGCTATTGTTATTTACAGAGTACCAAATTTAAAAGATTAGATACTTGGTTTACTTTCAAGTTACTGCATGTATTTTACGAGAATTTTGGATGTAACGACATGCGAGAGGTTTCTTTACTAGATAGCTTGTTATTTTGATTTTGTTGGTAGAAGTTCATTTTAAAAGATGTTTTGAGATATTACGTAACGTAAATTTAAAGTAAATAAGATCGTTAATCGATCATCGGGTACTTGTAAAGAGTTTTATAGGCACCAACTTACCGGCGGTTATGCACTGATTCGCCTGGATTTGCGTTTAAAGGTAAACAAGTTTTTGTTTGTTTGGTAATTTAGCTGTAAACCTTTTAGCATTTAGGTATTACGACCCCTATTTTGACAGTGATAAACATTAGATCGCGTTTGGTGTATTTTGTTGTGACGTATATTCATTTTGAATTGAATAATTAATTACCGTATTGACTCATTATCATTTTTTTTTTTGGTTATTTGAGCAAGTCATTTTACGTTGAGGTTTACCGAAATGTATAATGGATTTTGAGTTTAATTATCGCAATTTTGCGGATTTTAAATGAAATTTAAGATTTTATTTAAGTGTCGGTGAACTTTACGTAGATATTTGTGAAGTAGTTCAGGTAGAAGTGAGCGTTTTCTTTTCGAGTGAATAAAATGGTTTCCCGTTAGGCCATTATTTTAAAATCTACTTCATGACGTTTTCCCGCTATAAATTTATCTAACAGGTGGCGCTTTTGTGACATTTTTACTGATTTATAACTTACCCTATTGTGTTTTACGTATTTCCAACCTACTCTAAACGCAAAATTACTAACACTCCCACGCCCATTATTCCACTAACCGACCGGTCCATCTCTTATCTATTACCTCCGTTACACTGCCATTTTCGCCTGTAACAAAATAAAAGAACAGCGAATACCACTACAACTTTTGTAAATGACAAGCTCTCCCTATATTGTACTCATTTGATAGAGGAGTTTTTACTGAACTAGTTTTTGAGAAAAAACGGCAAAAGTGATGGTAGAGTGAAGATAAGTTTATTTTAGTAGTCATTAATCTAGATACCTATGATTGCTTGTAATTGCCGAAACAGTTGATTGGGTATTAGAACTGTCAAGGTAGTTGGTGCACTTAAAGTAAAAAGTTACTTTTTGGTTAACATTCGTTTGTATGTGAAATACGCTTTTGAAGTAAACAGAAATGGCTCATTTATCCGAAAGGCAACGTACTGAAATTTAATGGTGCAGGGATGTGGAGAAAGAAGAAGCGCGCAGACAGAAGTTTACAATTTGTTCAATAATTTGTACGCCCAATTTCACATTACACAATCAACTGTAAGTAAAATTTGGCACACATTTCAAGATACGTTAAAGATTTACCAAAAACGGACAGAGCTACCGCTTTAAATAATGAAGAAAGTGAAAATGTGATGTTGACCGTCGTGGAAAATCCACATGTTTCCGTTAGACAAATTGCGAGAGATTGCAATACAAGCAAATCCATTGTACACAAAGCGCGTGTAGTTCAGGACGACTTGGATCGCAGATTGGAATTTTGTGAAGATATAACCCACCAACTTGAAAGCAATGAAAATTTTCACAAAAATATTCTGTTTACTGTCAAGGAATCGTTTGATTAAACGGCACAGTTAATGAGCAAAACATACGATACTGGTCTTTAACAAATCCTAACTGGTGTCTAGAAGAACACACCCAGTAGCAGCAGAACTAATTTAATGACAGAAGTTTATCTAAATTTTCTACGATTTGCGGTAGTTCTCCATTAGCTGTTGACCAATTGAAAACGATTCGGATATAGCCCACGATGGAATATGGTTCTAGCAAGACGAGGCCCCTCCACAGAGGTCCAGTAGAATTGTCAGATCTGTCACCAGATTACATTCCGCTGGATTTCTTCCTTTGGGGTGGCTTTAAAAGTAAGGTTTACGTAAATAGCCCGGGAGACATTGAGTGCTTAAAAAATCGCATTCGTACACAGATTAGGGCCATCACACCTGAAACTGTTGCGATTAATACATTTCAACGTGGAATTTATCACTGACAGGCTGCGGACGGTGCTCAATTTGAACATTTATTGTAGTTTCCTTATTTTTGTTGTGTCCAGATTAATATTAACTTAAAATAAACTTATTTTCGTGGTTATTTCAGATTAGTTCAGTTATTATGTTAAAATTGTAGAATGCGTAATAAACTTGACACCACTCTGCCATCACTTTTTCGGTTTTTTCTCAAAAACTAGTTCAGTAAAAGTATTAGTTTTATATCATTGAAAAGAGAAAAAAACATTTCTATCAAATGAGTACAATATAAGGGTACATTTCCATTAAAAAAATTGCAGTGATATTCGCTGGTCCCTTTGTTTTTTAAGAAACCACTTACTAAATACCTGCCAGCCTTTATTTCAGACATTTTTTTGATAAAATAAATATTTACCGAGCTATATAGAATATTCCATACTTTTCAGATACCCTGTATATAACCTCAATGATTTACACGTAAGTCCACAAACATTCAGAAATGATTTTCTCAACGTAGATGAAGGTTATATTTTATACAAAATAATGTGAACGGCATACTCTGAGAGGGTATCAACTTGAAACACATAATAAACAGGAAAAATCGTTCATATTCGGTTATGGGTGTCGTAACCATTACATTACTTTAATCAGAATTCAATACAAAGATAGATTATGGTTATTTCCACATACAGCATGTGTGAAACAACCAATTAAATTCATACGACTTCTTAGGTCGATCTGAATTTCAATCAGCTGATAAAAACGCAGATGGTTACTGTAAATGTAATCAACCATTGACATACTCAGCACCTATTGAGCGTTGGGGTAGAAAGCTTAGCTCAAATATAAATTAAATTAGCAAGTAGCGTCGTTTACAAAAAAATTTTTAGATACTGGCACCGATTTTCAAAATTCAATACCAGCATTAAGCTTTATTTATATTAGTTTCTTAAGCATTCACATTGTAAATTCATGTAAAGAGAATTGTTACTATTAACTATATACACATTTCAGATATGAATAGGTTATGTTACATCAGGGAGGGTGGGGAGCGTGGACACTCATATCGGCAATCTTGAAATAAGTTTACTTCCTCCCAAAATAATACAGGGCAGTCATAACTAACAAATAACTGCACTGTGTTACTGCACAATGCCTACTTGGTTATAAAATTTGTTTTTTTATAATTGTGGAGCTGAACGGGCTAAATTTGATCTATCGTGCTAATGTACTCAAGAACACTTAGGAGGATGGATAGAGGGACATTGAATTGCCAAAAGATGCCCATGAACAGCTATCTTAAATTGTTTCATATCATAAGTGAGAGGAAAACAAGAACTAGGGAGATCATTCCAGAGTTCAGAAGCCGTGTAGAAGAATGTGTATTGCGCCCGTTTGGAGATTTGTATTGCATACTGATGATGTGAATGAGCGAACCGAGTATTCCTAGCAAGGGTAGCTCGGAATGGTATCAAAGAACGTAATTCAGCAGCGCAATGGCCATTGTAATACCAATAATAGAAATAAAGAACTGAAACGATTCTTCCATGCTCAAGGGACTGTATGTCAGAAGTTAAGGGCGGGTCAAGAAGTTAAGGACGTATACGTAGTTTAATCATTTTTTATTGGTTGTGTTCACGTGCATAATGTTTAACATGTTGGCGTTTGAAAGTTTTAAGTGTCTTTTTGTGAATCTGTTTATCTTTTTTTTTATTTATTTACAACCTTCAGTATCCTTTTGTACGGTTTACATTGTGAAACTAATAATGCTCAATTGAAATAATCGTGCTGTCAAAGTTCTTGAAGTTTGAATAATTGTGTGCCAACATTCTCATTTAGTGAAAATATATTATTACTGTAGTTAAAAATAATTGTATCTTGCTTGAAATAAGTTACAACTTATAAATGGTATACAATACAGTGTGAAACGTGTTTCATGCATCTAATTGCAATTTTGGAATAAAGGTATATCATTGGAAGTAGTACGATCTAAATAGAAGTAATATTAAAATTTAATTTCAGGCACATGTAGAAAATACTCTTTCCCAAGGTGTGGGAGGGCTCTATTACGTCTATCAAATTTAACATTAAGTGTCTGCTCTCCCCACCCTCTCTGTGTTACATTTATCACACGAGTGTCTCGCGACAGTAAAATCGTTGGCTCCCATTGATATAAAAAAAAAACTAAAATCTACTCTAGGATTCAAGGTACGGTACTCAAGAATACATTGAGAGGATCCTAGGTTACCGTAGACCTTAGTTTTCCTTTTTAATTTTCCATTTTTTCGGTAGATTGAGGGTGCGTTACCATTATTACAGCCAAAAATTTTACTGTCGGAAAACACTCGTCAAAGAACTTCGTTAGTTTATATACATACCAACATAAAAAAATAAATTTTCAGTTTCCTAAAGTCAACCATTAAAGAACACGTTTGAGTGACATAAAGTACGTATTATAAACGCAAAATTGAAAAAAAAATTATTAAAAGCTTGATTCAAATCAGTACAGTTTTTGAAATCGTGCTAATCGGAGAGTGCTAAATTGATATTATTGATATTAGATTTTATCATGTCAGAAATGAAAAAATTGTCGAGACAAGTTTTAAGTTTTTTGAATATACTGGTAGGTTCCTTTAATAGAATGTTTAATCAAAATGTTGATTAAAGATCCAAAAATTAAGAGATGCCAGCACTAGTTTAATCTAAGACATTAATGTTTAGATCATCACACAGCACAATTTTTTTGAGTAGTGCAATGTCACTTAGTAAATTTTCTAGTAAATCTAAGAAAATTTATAATCCACTATTTCGAGGTCTATAAATAACAAATAAGGCAATGTTAACTTGAACCAGATCAAATCCACAGAATTTAAAATTACCTTCGTAAGGCTGTTTTTAATTTTAGTTCTGCGGTGTCCAGAATTACTGCATGTCTATTATGCCCGGTGCGTCGGGAATAATATACGTAACACGTAACAGGGAATGATAGCTCTAATCATTTTAACACAAAACTTTCATACAAACGTTAGTCCCATAGTGCTTGGTTTTCGAGATACAGGGTGTCAAAGTTACAAAAAAAAGTTGATTTTTGAAATATTTTCCGAACGAAAATAGAAATTTTTCTTATTCTTGGTATAATAAAAAAATGGATATAAAGTACATTGGTTTTAGCTTATTAATAGGTTTTTATTATGTACAGCGCCGTAGACTACACGGGGTAGTACAACCTCTTAATCCTTAATTTCTACGCCAATGGAGTAAATAGATTTTTTTCATTAAAATACGAAACCTTGATGTTTTTCAGGTAAGAAAGGTATACTTTTTCTTAATCGATAACTTCAAGAGTTTCTAAAATATTTGCGTTTTTAGATATTTATTACCGACTGCTTAGGCAGGGCATTAACTTTGACACCCTTACATCCAAACAAGGCACTATTGGACTTACGTTTATGTGAAAGTTTGGTGTTAAAATGATAAGATCAATCATCTGCAGAAGTTACGTGTATTCTTCCCGAAGTTTCTCTAACACTACAGAATAATATCAGGTAACCAAATAGCTTCGTACGGTTTTCTATGACAAAATAAAAATATTTATTAATAAACAAGAATACTTTATTACTCATCGATGTAGCCACCATCACAATTAATGACCTTTTGCCAAAGTAACACCAATTTTTGTATGCCGCTCTTGTAAAATTCTATGGATTTTGAATCAAAACATCGACGAACTATTAATAATAATAATAATAATAGTTTATTTCTCAAGTTGTGGTAACAAAGTTATCGCAAAATGAGATAATGTCAGAGAAGGCGAACATAATTACATTTCAATCATAAGTTACAAATTATAGTCATAAATAACAAGCTAAAACACTAAATTGTACAAAACTCATCAATTGTGTATGGATTTTTAGACAGTAAAAGTGTCTTTACTTTCTTTTTAAATATAGTTATGTTTTGTGATTGTTTGATATCGTCGTTTAAAGTATTAAATAATTTACATCCTAGATAATAAAAATTTTTTTGATAAAAACTAGTATGATGCTTCTCAGGCTTGAATGCATTTTTGTACCTCGTATTATGTGAATGGAAGTCTAAGTTCCTGGAGAACATACTTTTATGTTTAAAAACAAAACAACATAATTCGTATATATACGTAGCTGCAACTGTTAATATTTTTAATCTCCTAAAAGCATCACGACGCGAGTCCCGATAATTTAGTTTAGCTAAAATCCGTACCGCATACTTTTGCAATATTAATACCCGTTTTACATTACTATTACCCCAATTTAATATGCCATATCTCAGATGACTATGAAAATTTGCGTAATACAGATCTAACAGTATATGGTGACTGCAATAGTTAGACAGAAATTTTAGTTCATAGCATGCACTGCGCAGTTTTTTATATACACTTTCAATATGTTCATTCCAGTTTAGAGCTTCATCAAAAACAACGCCTAATAATTTTACCGAATGTGCTACATTCAAGTTATAGCTATATTGAGTTAAGGAATGTGTTGCAGGTCTACCTAATATACTGAAGTGGACTGCTACGGTTTTAGTTACATTTAATGTTAATTTATTTGATTTTGCCCAGTGTAAAACCTTAGCATACGCTGTGTATAAATTGTTTTTGGTTTCGAAGGAATTTCTTCCTGTAATTAAGGTATTTGTGTCATCTGCATAGGAAATAGTGTGAATATTTTCATCATTTACGTACTGTAAGAGGTCATTACAATAAATTATATACAGTAAGGGACCTAAAATGGACCCTTGTGGTATACCTTGAGTAATTAGACAGGACTTGCTATACGCATTTCTTACTTGTACGATTTGAAAGCGCTCATGAAAGTAGGATACAAGTAGCTGAAGCGCAATACCTCTAATTCCATATCTATTTAGTTTGTAGAGCAATGTCGGATGATCGACTAAATCAAATGCACGAGAGAAGCCAATAAATAGACCAAACCCAATCTTTTTACTGTCCAATGCATCTAAAATTAGGTTTTGATATGCACACAGCGCTGTTTGTGTGCCTTTGTCAGTTACAAAGCCGTGTTGATCCGAGGATATTAAATTATTTACCACGAAAAAACTGGAAAGTTGGTCAGTATAATTGATTCATAAATTTTAGAAAAGGTTGAAAGCAAACTAATGGCCCTATAATTCGGGACATCATTGGGATCCCCCTTTTTGAGTACTTGTTTTATGAGAGCAACTTTTAACTTCGCAGGGAAAACTCCGGTACTAAACGAGAGATTAATAGCGTAAGATAACGGTTTGCAAACAAAATACTTAATTTGTTTTAGTAAGTGAATAGAAATATTGTCAAATCGATGAGATTTTGACGCTTTTAATTTATTGATGTATGTTATTATATCATTTTCGCATGTAGGAGATAAGAAACGAGCGATTGTTAGAAGGTACATTTCTTGAAATTCATAATTACTCAGATCTGTCTTTTTGTTTTCTAGGGTAAAAAAGGAACTAAATGTAGTTGCTGTGTCAAAATCATTTCTTTGCAATGAAAGGTTTTTGTTGTTTGTTGTTTTGTTGTTTTGATTTGCCCTGCAACTGATTAATGATCTTCCACGTTGCCTTGGTTTTGTTAGCAGCGGTAGAAACTGCTTTGTCGTGATATTCTTTAGCTGTTCGTCATAATTCGTGTTTATATTGTAAATTTAATTTCACACTAAGAGATTTAAAAATAGGATATCTTTTAGCTAACTCATTGTATATATTGAGTTTATTTTTCAATGTTATTAACGACTTAGACAACCATTTACGAGTGCTAACCTTCTTACATTTTAAATATGTCTTATGAGGAAAACATGTCTCAAAATAGTAAAGTATAATATTACTAAAGCTTTCGAAAGAAGTTTCCGCGCAAGTCTGAGTAAAAACACTTTTCCAGTCTTCATCCTTTAACAAACTACAAAACCTATTAATATTATGGGAACTAAAATCTCTTCGACGCACACGCTCTTTTCTATTTTCCAATTTTTTCCTATTAACAACATTTAACTTTAAAAATGGAGAGAAATGATCCGAAAGCTGAAGATCGATATTTAGCACACTAAAGTTGCTTATCTGCGCACTAATAAAGAAGTTGTCAATACACGAACGCGTAGTTGAAGTTACTCTTGTAAGTGTATTTATAGTTACTTGTAGTCCATAAAATGACAATAAGTCAGTAAATTGTGCTTGAGGTGTAGCGTGAGTAAATATATTGATATTAAAATCGCCTCCAATTACTAATGTTTTATTTGTTTTAGAAAGTTTTTCTAGCATGCCATCACAGTTGCTTAGAAATGTATTAAAACTTGAATTTGGCTATCGATACACTACAACAATAATAGTGTTAAGAGAGTGGATTTCAATAGCACAGCATTAAAAAATTTCATCTAGTTCAAATTCAGAGAGACCGTAGCATTTTGTTTGGTTTTTGTATATATTGTTTATAAAAATTGCAGAACCCCCGTGCTTTGAGGACAAACGACAGTAAGATGAGACTAAACTATAATTACAGAAGTTTAATAATTTTAATGATTGATCGTTTTGCCAATGTTCAGTTATTAAAACGACATCACTATTACACAAACTTAACATCACTTCAAAATTTAATACTTTATTTGCAATTGACCTAACGTTTTGATGTTGAATGATTACATTGCTTGATTTATTTACGAAAAAAGTTGTTTTCTTCCTGCGTAAGTTTTCCGACAATTTCGTAGTTACAAGGTTCATTCAACATCAAATTGGACGCAGTATCGATTTTATCATAATTTGAATCAAGAATGCTGACTTTCTTAGAAAGTTTAGGAGAGACATGAGCCTCAGTGGGTATTATAACGGTTAAATTTGATTTATTAATGAAGTCTAGCTTACTAACATTGTCTATCTGTTTATTTGATTGGTAATTAACAGAATTCAATATTTCTTTTGAAATTTCTTTTGCGAGAAGCTGCTTACCGGAAGGTCGAAGGTGGAATCCTTCATTTATCAAATTATCACTACTAATACAATTGTTAATATCAAGGTACCTTATGTATGCATTTCCTTTAACAACTTTTTGAAAAACGGAGAGGTTAAAGTGAAATATTTTATTGTTAGCCCTAATATCACCACAGTAGGGGGCCGATATTAGAACAACGTTTGTATTGTTTGTTAAATTACTAATTGTATTTACGTCACTATCCTTCATAGAAACCCTTTTAAAAACATTGTTTGTACCTGCCATTATAACCACAGAATCTTTCTTAGTGAAGTTAGTAGTTAAGTTACTTATGTCGCAAATCACATTTTCAAACAAAGCATTTGGCTTACATATACTACAGACCTCTATGGTGTTACCAGATAATTGTTCAGTTATCGCACTTCCCATATTCCGAAAATTACTGTCACCTAATAAGAGCACCATACTCCTCTTTTTACGACCATCCTTTAAATTTGTGGGGATTTTTCCCTTTTTGTCGTTACATAATTCCTTATTTAGATTCTCATGATTATTTTCGGTTGAGATAGTAATTTTAGGAGTTAAATTTTTATTAGCACCAGCTTTATTTATTTTAACTTCATATTTAAGTTCTTCTAACAGTCTCCGCGATTTTGTAAGTTGCGAACGCGTTTTGGAAAACCACACCTTTAGAAACCACATGTCCTCCTCCAGTGTTTTTATTTTATTTACCAAACTCAAGTAGTTTTGTTTTTTTGGTTTATTTAGTTCTTTGCGAAAATTAATATTAGAACCATTCTGTGCAGTAATTTTTCTTAAAACTTTATTATTCACATAATCGTCTAATCTTGCGATTAATTCAGATTTTTTACCAGTTGTTTCCAAATTATGTTCAGACAATAAAGTTTTTAAACATTTTACGTTAAGATTCTTGGTATCAAATTTCTGATGTTAAGATTAGTAAGTCTAATTCCTATCAAACGTTACACAAAACGCGATATCAACATAAAGTTCAATGTTAAATTATTATATTATATCACTGACCCCAGCAAATGTATTCCAATAATCAGAATTTGCACCAAAGTTACACTTGTTAATTATATCGAAACAGTGTTCAGATTATAATTCTATTTTGTACACTTTCCCGTATAACATTACTGCGGTCGCAAACTCACTACTACTCAAAAGTTCAAAAGTATTTATAATATCAAGTCTTGTTTTGAACTGTCTATGTCTCAAGAGACAGAAAAAGGTGGTAGTCACTTAGTGAAATGTCAGGAGAATATGGAGGATGGGGTATCGGTTCCCAGCCAAGTTCAGAAATTTTTTCCCGAGTCAATCCTGCGGTATGCGGTCTGGCGTTATCCTGTAAGAATAGCACTTTCTTCCTGTTGACTAAAGAAGGCTGTTTTTGGATGAGTGCTGTTTGTATTCGCTGAAGATGTTCCCAATATAAGTTCGCTGTGATGGTTTGACCCCTTTCCAAAAATTCGTACAGGACTATTCCGGCCGCTATCCACCAAACACACAATAAAATCTTGTGTGGGTGCAAGGAAAGTTTAGGAGTACGAAAGTTTAAGCAAAACACGTTATTAAAAAATTAACGGTCACACCTAGTATACTCATAAAATCAAAATAATAAGCCCTTGTCTGAATACTTTCGAATTCACCCGTGTATAAATATCAACTGATATTTACAATAGTCATCAATGTTCAAATATAATATATAACTCCCAATTTGAAAAATAATTAATTCTATTAATTTTTACACACAAATTTATTAACTCCTATCTTAACATTAAAACAAGCGTGGCGATCGGTGCATCCTTTAAAAATTATATTTTCTCTCAGATACTGTTTGCGATACGTTTTCTTAAAAAAAAAACTACCATGGCCTAGACCATTCTATCCAAGGGTTCACTAACAAAGAATTTCTCTAGCCTACCACTCTTTCTCTCAGAAAGATAATCTACACTAAAAGTTTTATGAGCAAGGACCAGAAAAAATGCACCAAAAAATATTAAAAAACTACGAATTTTAATGCAATTGATTTGCGAAAATATGCAAAAGAATTTACGAAAAATGCAATATAAAAGATGCAACATTAATAATGTAATAATAATTAATAATCCTCATTTTATATTGGTGTGACGTTGGATATAATAACATTTAAACAAAACAGTATTTAGTTTTTAGGTACGTACTTTATTCGCCATTATCTTGAATAGGTACCTAAAATTACATAATATCTAAACACTAGCACACATATGTACATAGTATATTAACAAACACATATCCTATTTATTCAAATTCATCCCTCATTTTATTCATGTCTTCTCTGAATTGACCTACCGGTCAATTCATAGAAGGTAGGCCAGGTTAGATAAGGGACTAATTTCAAATTACAGATAATAAAAATAAATTACCTCTTTTAAATATTCTCTTTTCTTAAGAAATGAATTATTTATAAATAACAACCCGCTGAGTTTACGAATGATACTTTACTTGCATGTGAACCTTTAGGACCGAAAGTGGAAAGTTAATGCAACATTTCTGAATTTATGCAAAATATGTGGAAAATTTGAAAAAATTCAATATTTCTTAATTTATGGCAAAAAAATGCAAACTGTATTTTTTCGGTCCTTGTTTACGAGTCATACGTATTCGCGAAAACTCTTTCCGCAAAATTCAATAAATTTCAGTGCTGAACCTACGTAAAATTTTCCATTATGAAATTGTAACTCATTTATATGTGTAGAATATACACAGATTCAAACATTATTTTTTGTACCCATTCATCCCAGTTTTGTACCTGCATTCCTGAAAATGCAGTAGCTACCCACAGTGACAATGCGGGTTTTACGAAAATATTATTTCTCACGTAAATTTCATTATTTCAGCTCAAAATCTTCCACACAACGTCTAAATATGCTTATACGTAATACTCAATGCTTTACTGCAAATTCCAATATCAGCCTTCACAGAATATAGAAATTCGTCAGAATAATCTTACAATATCACAAACTACTTGCTCGAAAGTAGCATTAGGTTTAATAGGAAACAAGACTGTAAACTCACCTGATGGAAGAATTGAACCTTTTAACTGCAACGCTAAATTTTACAATATAAATTAGCACTGATCCATAAGCCCTCTTTCAGAAAAAAAACTAAACTAACGAGCACCACTGTTCTATCTAAGGGTTCGCTAACGACGCTAACAAGATACTTCTCTAACCTATCACTCTTCCTCTTTTATAGATACAAACATCAAACGTCACCAAGTATTTATCCGCTAAATCAAAACCTCTAAACAGTTTAAATACCACGTGCTTTTGCCGAACAGAAAATTTAAAACGGAACCAACGCAACAGAAAAGTAGTTTTCGTCGCCATCTCAAAATTTTTAAGAAAAACTCTCTGAAATCTCCAGATTCGACATGCATCCAGTACAATATCAGAACTACACGCAAATTTTTATGAAAGTTTCACAAATGCACAAAATTCAATAAATTTCAATGCTATTTGCCTTAATAGTCATAAAATTGATGTAATCCAAACTCATTCAAAGAAGTGGAACTTACATAAATATTTATGTAATAAATTCTATGAACAGCGTGATGGTGTAGTAGTAAGTAGCCCTGTTAGTCTTATTATAGCAGGACATATATCGAAAAGTTTGAAACATTAGCTTAGATAATGCACTTAAAAACCTTTAGTTTGGTATAGATATGTAGATGACACGCTATTTGGAAACATGGAGTACCAATATATAAATTTTTAATTTTTATAAATGGTGTACATTCTAGCATCCAGTTTACCATGGAAAAAAGAAACTAATGGAACTTCACTTTACCATTTAAAATTAAAGAACATTTAAGGTCACCTGAAGATATTATAAACCCATTATCGTCTTTTGGAGAGTATAAATTATCTTGTTACATTTATTAACAAAGCTATTTCTTTGTTAGATTTGACTGGATGTTTAATCGGTGTCAAGTTTGCATTTGTAAATGCTTTTATCAATTTCAAATTAAAGTTTTTCACAACTTTACATTTACATCATAATTTTATTAAATTTTGTTAAATTTCTTCTTTGTTTATAACATTTTTCACTGTTAGCCTTCAACCGTTAGAGCGTGTTCTGATTCGTCAACATCAACGCAGTTTAGTAACATTTAATTTATTAAGGATTTAGTTATTTTTTACTAAAATTGTGTTCCATAGTTGACTTTATACGTTTATCAAACTGTTATATTACTAGCAGACTTACGTTTGCGTTTTCAATTTTAGGTTTTATAAAATTGTGTCAACATCTTAAACATTTCTATAAGATATTATTACTACTGAGGACCATAACTGTAAGTCGAAACGTTTAGATTTGTGTAAGCAGAAATACAAGAATACACTACTAAGCAACTCAAAAAAGCTAAGTATTTTAAATACATACATATGAAGGGTACAGGGGAAAAAAGAATTTAAAAATTTGAAGACTCCATACAGGTACTGAATTAAATTATTTCTGCTTCAGATTTGTTTTAGTAATACCTATATATATATATATATATATATATATATATATATATATATATATATATATATATATATACCTTTTGCATAAAAAAATACCTAAATCCTCTTACCATAGGTGTAGATAAAAAATATATAAAGGGGTAAGTACAATATGTTGGAGGAAGGAGGATGAATGTCATGCAGCATACGAAATAAATAAAGTATTACAAGAAAACCACATCAAAAACGCTTAAGATGTTGAATGCTTTTACACTTTTTAACGGATATAGGATCACTCTCACTGTATTCTAAATTAGGCAGTTCAAACTTACTAGGAGGCAGTCCACTGAAGTTTTCTCGTTTCCGTTCAGGAGGAACAACGACAGAAGAAGTGTAGGGTCCACTGTATGTTTCTCTGTGTTGAATCATTCTAGATATACCTAGAGATACAGTCAATTCTTTGATCGATCTCCTTCCAACGGACATTCTTAAAAAAAAACTGAGCAAGGAAAGCAGTCTATGATCGAAAAAGTCCTTCATCTTCGCAACTCATTACCTGAAATGGACTAGGCTTTACTCTTGTCGAAGTAATTTGTTCATTCCAGCCAGAAGTGAGCTCTACACAAGTTTTTTGATTAATCTGACCCATGTTACGATCACATTTCATGTAACTGTGACCACGGATTGGAAATGTCGTTTAAATGCTTTTTAAACGTTTGGTTGTAAGTACAAGGAAATTCAGGTGTTTATGTATAAGTATAAAATAATGACTCTCCAGTAGACAGAACGTGAATATTGAAAGAGTAAAAAGCCAATTCTCTCTTATAATTGACATCGTTAGTGCTTATATTCGGACAAGGCAAGTTCTTCTGGAAGCTTATTACAATAGCCTCCATTTTTATATTTTTCTGAGACTATAGACGCGCGGTTCGTTTGCCTTTATAAAATGCATCTGATTTTAAGAGTTGCAATTTGTGTTCCCTGTTCAAACGCCAAAGAGCATCTTTTGTAAGGGATCTTTTTCCAGGATGGATTTTTGTGCTTTATATTCGTCACAGGAGCGAAGGTCCGAAAGCAAGTAGCGAAACTCTATACGTGTCTTACAAGTTATCATTAGGACCCCTTATTAGAATACAAATTCAAATTTACAGCCAAGGGTGTGAAGCCCCGAGAGCAAGCTGCGAAGCCATACACCTGTCTTACAAGTTAGCATTAGGCCCATTATTATAATACAAATTCAAGTTTTTCCGCCAAGGGTACCACGACAATACACGAAGGCCCACGAACAAGTTCCGATCACGACAAGGAGCGAAGACCCGAGAATAAGTTGCGATGCCCTACACCTGTCTTGCAATCTCGCTCTAGCGGCATCACTAAAAATTAGACAGAGCAATAAGTTCAGTTCAGTCGTTTAGGAGTTCCAGCTGTTTATTTAAAAAATGACTGAATCACCCCCCACCACTTTAATTTAATAGATACGTCAAACAGAAATTACTCGAATAAAGCTGAGCTTTATAAAGTATATAATTTTTTGGCGCATTTACTAGGTAGATTTCAGTAAAAAATCACTTTAAAAGTTTAGGATGACGACGAATAGTTTCCGAGAAACAGCACTTCGCATTCGTATCTGGCCACCCGGTACATGCTTCGAGTAAATTCCTCGCTGTAGATTTATGCGTGGTGTACACTTTTTTGTTTCTGTAGCAACACTCTAATATCTCTCCTGGGCGTACATTTTATAAATCTAAAATCATTTTTGGACAGTTCAGCCGAGACAGAACCTGAATGTAAAGCCGTCTTATGTGACATGGCATGTCAGACCCTTATCGCTAAAAATTCGATGATTAAAAGGATAGTGTTCTAATAAGAGGCTGGTATACTTAATTTAATTATAACCCCTTTTTTAACAGCGGTAATTCAACTAAGATAGAGCATGTATGCTGTATGAAGGCAAAATCTAGCTTAAAGAAGAAGACACAAGACAGGAATTGGATAATCTCAAGAAAGATGTATGCGCTACAGCTTCTGGGGTGAAGAAGAATAATTGAAGACGTATGTAGTATTTCAAGGAGGTGTGGGGAAATTAATTAATTTCAAGAATAATCCCATATCTGTGTAATAATAATAGCGGCAAATAAAGTTTGTATATTATCCGCTGCATGTATTTTTTAAAGCATAATTACAATCGAATGAGTACTATTATGAAGCGGTGTCAGGGTATTAGCTGTTTTACTTGTTAATAAGCTATATAACCGCTCTAGATAGAAACGGTGAAGTTGATGCTGGTAGTGATGTTCTCTATGAAGATCCAGATAGGTTAAATTACGCTGCCCTTAATTTTAAACATAAGAGGAAGTGCACCCACCCCAAAAGTCTGACTGCCAAAAATGTCTTCACGCTAATATTTAATATACGAGATTATGGATTATCTAGATTTGAGAGTACTTTAGATAATTTACCGTAGCACCTTTTTGCTACTCTGATCTATATAAATAAAGAGTAGTTAATCTGTATTATAAACTTTATAGCTATGAATATATTTTACTGTTTTTTAAAGAAAGTATGATATTCCATATCAATAATCAATTTTAGGTAATTTAATCTCGGTTCTAAAAGTAATGCAATTGATTTTAAAAAAGTCATCCCTAAACTAAAACACAATGAAGGGTAAAACAGTCCATAATACATATGTGTAACCATTTAATGCAATTTATTTTTCACTTCAACCTTGAGCATATAATTTAGCAGTCGACCTTCAATGTTTACTTTTAATTGATAATTGGTGCCACTATTAAAGGGAGTACACAATGAAGCGTATAACAGCCTATAACGCATATGTGTAACCATTGTGTAAACACTGTCAAGGTGAAAATCGTTTAAAGCATGATTTGTAAAGCAAACTAATTATGTAACTTAATTACTCATTTATATGTATAATGTTGAAGGTTACAATTTCGATGTCGTTATTCAGATATTGGAAAAATTTGAGCTAGCGCTTAAATGTAGTCTTAAAGATTGCATAGAGCATAATCGTTTAAGTACTAGGTTTTTATATCCTTGATAAAAATCAAAACAACCCTAATAAATATTAATAAACTCAGATTAAATAACATCTTTGTATTATGAAAACACTTGTCATCTTTACATGTCTTATCTATTAATTCTTCTCCACTATTAGAATACAATTCTTATGACAGGGACGAAGCCCGCGAACAGATTCCCGAATTACAAGACTAGGACCCCTCATTAGAATACAACCCCCAATGTATAAATAAATTAGGTCACAATCTGTAGATGGGGTTAAAAGAAATGAAATAATAATTTTAATAACAATTATGCAATATCCTTTGATAAAAACGGGCCCTAATAAATATTAATAACAGATTAAATAAAATATTTTTATTCTCAGGTGAAAAAAATACGATCCCCCCCGTTAGCATATAAAAAATGGCGTCCCAAGGAAACAACAACGTAGTTACCTGATTTTTGGACATTCATCTTTTTTCCCATGTACCCTTCATATTTATTCCACACTTCAGCACAGTATGCCGCAACAATGCCTCGCCTACGCTACACATTGTACGTAGTTTTGAATCTGCATTTTCCTGAAAATACATTTATACAAGTAGAATACAGTGTGTCCGAGATTCAGCATGCATGTATTGCTATATTCGTTAATATTGAAGATAGAATGTCGGTTAAATGGGAAAAGTTTTAGAGAATTTTAGGGCTATCATCATGGTAAAGTCAGATTTGAAGTAACTTTTTTGGTTTTGAAATAATTGAAGAAAACAAAAATTGTGCATTTTCTACTACCCCTGTAGCTCTTTTATTTGAAGTCTGACAACATTTTGATTTGTACATTATTATGACACTTTCAAAAGACAATTTTAAAAAAAGTACCAAAATTTATCTACTGTCATTTGTTTTTGAAATATATACACTAACTATTGTTTTTCATATGGACGCCATCTTGGATTTTTACATTATCGAATAGTATTTTTTATCACCTTTTCAGCGATGTATCACATGATACGAGAATTTACTTCCAACTATCAAAAATTTAAAAAATATAAAATTGAAATAGTGGGCCTTGAGAAGGCATGGATTAATAAATGAAAAATTTATACAATTAGATTCCTAATTATTGTAATTTCTAATAACTAAAATAAAAACATGCTCGATATGTCCCCCTCTACACTCCACACATTTTCTACATTTTCATATCATGTAATACGTTGTAGAAGAGGTGTTAAAATCCACTATTCGATAATGTAAAAATCCAAATAGCGTCCAAAAACAAAAGTTAGAAATGTATTAAATTTTGTAAGTAAAAACAGATAAATTAGCAAGAGTTTAAATTTTTGATAGTTCTCGTATCATGTGATACATCGCTGAAAAGGTGATAAAAAATACTATTCGATAATGTAAAAATCCAAGATGGCATCCATATGAAAAACAATAGTTAGTGTATGTATTTCAAAAACTAATGACTAGATAAATTTTGTTACTTTTTTTAGTAGTAGAAAATGTACAATTTTTGTTTTCTTCAATTATTTCAAAAACAAAAAAAGTTACTTCAAATCTGACTTTACCATGATGATAGCCATAAAATTCTCTAAAACTTGCCCCATTTAAGCGACATTCTATCTTCAATATTAACGAATATAGCAATACATGCATGTTGAATCTCGGACACATTGTATACTTGCGCATTTATTCAACACTCTATTATAGTGTTGAAACATCGTTACCACGCTTACACTACACACTCATATAGTTTCTAACCTGCTTGCTGATAATACTGCAGCTACACACAGTGACACACATTATCGTCTCAATAGGGGTTTTACTAAAATATTATTATTCATGTAAATTTCATTCTTTCAGCTCAAAATCATTTACACAACATCTAAATATGCTTAGATTACATTGAATAATTAAAACGAAGTATAACAAGATTAAAACTAATTTTAATGCACTAAAATGTGATTTATATCACTAGTAATTAAAATTTTCTATTTGATTACGCTATTTGGCAAACTTTTTAGAGCAGTTATAAAAAATATCGGAACTATATTTTTGTCTAACCATAGAACTTAGCGTATACTAAAACTTTTGATGTAATCAGTTATCACCAGCATCCTAAAACCGGAACATAAAGTAAAATGATTGTTATCGTAATTGTTTTATTTGTAATAAAAGTGTGTTTCTGTGGTTATATTCATAAATACCGATTTCCAATATTGAATAGCATACACATAACTTGTATACGTATTTTCAAATTCAATCCTTACATAACAAAGTTGAAATCGAAATATTTATGAGAACACCTTAGACATATTTTTTATATAAACATAAACATAGCAGGAAAGTACAAAATGGTAAAACATAAAATTGTAAAAACGTACGTACTCTTTAGCATATCTTAAAATATAGAAGAATTTTATATTTAAGCATTACCAATGGCAAATTTCATGGTATGCGCGCGTACGACAATGATTTACAGTCAATTCAGTATACGATCACGATTCAAAATGCTCTATACCTACATATACAACCTGAATACTAATACGAGCACTTACGCTATTAAAGCCAGAAATAAAAATTTTATATTTGTAGATCATACTCATTTATTTTTCTTATTCCTTTTATCACTCGTACACAATTTATAGCGTACGTAAACAAATTTTAAAAAACGAAATTGAAATTTCGGATATAAATTATATGAAGGCATTTCGAAAATGAATTTTTAAGAGGAACGGCAAAAATAGCAAATGTTTAAAATCAATATTACGAAAGGGAAACGAAAATGACAAAAGGTAATTGATAGCTAATTTTAGAGGATAAAGGTGAGTGGATAATCTAAATATCATTGTCAATCTCGTATATCCCCGTCTTTTATTTAGAAGCGTTATTGATTAATTATTCTGGCAGCGTAATTAGTTTTCTTATTTACTATATTTATCAAACACTAATTTACTTTGACTTAATTATTTTTCATATTTGTCGGCAGTCATGTTTACATTTAATATAAAGTCACGATTCATTATTTACAAACTAATTATTTTGGATGTAAAACGATTAAGGGAATGTATTGCTTTTGGGTCTATAATTCCATAACCGATACATCAGTGTTTACATTATTAACATGGTATTTACTGGCGAGCGGAGTGTATCAATGCACAGGAAGAGCTAGTAAAAATCATTCGGTTGCCTATAATATAAAGTATTTCCGTAAGCTTACATTAAAAATCTTAATTCTCGATATTTATAATGCCATTTTTAAGTATTTCGTCAGCCATGGCTGAAAATATTACCTCAACGAGTTACTAATTGTCAAATTGATGTCACACATACTTGCTAGTCATGATAAAATCTTTACAGGCTAACAACTTGTAAAAATGATTCTATATTGGGTATGTCTAACTCGATTAATAAATATTTACTAATGTGGAACAAGTAAAATTATTTGTTCTTTTCACTGAAGTGAAACAATTTTTTGATTACATTTATTTTTGTTATCCTTAATTGAGCATTATTTTATTTATGAAATATACAATACATTATTACACATTAGTCGTGCATCAAATGGACCTCATAACAGACATTTATATATTTAAGAATGAAACTATGCGACTGGAAAGGGTTTAAAATAAATGCAAACGCATTAAAATATTTTGTGTAAGTATAACACAAATCATATATTCAAGTTCAAAATAAGTTTACAAATTATCATTTAAAACTGTTAACTTATTTTACTGAAGCATAGATTAGTATTTACATCAATGAAAAATTTAAAATTCAATTCAGAAATTGTAGAATATAACAAGCCGCTTACAGTCTTGATCATGTTGTTTTGGAAATGTCAAAGAGAAGCGAAGTTTGTCAATAAAATTTGATAAAAATTATTGAGTTTAAACAGCGTTTGAATGATCATGTTTTAGTCAGTCAAGGTTACATATTAGTTTTACAAGTAAATTTTGCATAAATAGATTCAAAGGAGACTTTATATTAGGATATATAAGTTTTGTAAAAATTATTAAATTGGAGATTCATATTAGATTTAGTAAATTATCCAAACATTTATGTTATTTGACGCATTGAGTAGAAACATAAACAAATATTTTTAGCCAAGACCATCTAAAGGGTGCTGTATACGACTTTTGTTGGCGGATTGAATGTATTGATACGCGGGAGACGCGACAGGTATAAAAGTTAGGGGCATCTGCGTCTGCGTCTGCGTCTGCCCGTGCGTCTGCGTCTGCGTCTGCGTCTGCGTCTGCGTCTGTGTCTGTGTCTACGTGTGCGCGTGCACGTGGCGTGTGCGTGCGCGGGCGTGTGCGTGTGTGTCTTCGTGTGCGTGCGCGTGCGCTTACGTGCGCGTGTGTGTGTTGCGCGTGTGTGTCTGTGTGGGTGTGGATGTATGTTAGTATTCACGATAACTCCAGATCGGTACTACCTACGTACTGAACATTTTATATTGATGCTTTTTTTCATTTGGCTTGGACCATATTAGATTTTGTGGGAATCCAGTCTCGGAGAGGAGGGGTTTATTGTGGTCAGTTTTTGGTTTTTATCAAATATTTCTAAAACAGCTGCATATTTCAATGATATGAAAGTACCCAGATGTAGACCTTATAATATCGATCAATTACGTTCTATGAATTTTTTTGATACGACACGTGATTTAGCGGCAAAAAATCCTATGGTAGGAATAATTTAACTGATGGTTAAAATTTTCATTTCTTTTAAGTTTTTAAGTTAGCATCTAGATATCTGTTAACCTCTATCTGACATGGACTTTTAAACGTCTGTTTGACATATATTATTGTTTTTGTTATTACGATATTGCCTATTTTCGTAATGAGCTGATTATAAAAGAGGTTGTATAATTATCCTACAAAATGTTATTAAACTTATTTCATTTCTTTTAATTTCTATTTTGTAGGTTGGAAGGTCGTGTGGTGTTCCATATAAGATATATATGAACCGTAAATGCTAAAAGATTGTATTGTCATCGGGAATACATAATGTTGGAGAATTTCGAGGCGATTGCTAATATTGACGCATACAACATACAAACAGTGAGCATGTAAAATAGCAAAACACAAATTCTCATCTTCATAATTAAGTTAAATATTTGTGCCATTTAATTTGAAAAACAATTAAACTTTAATTAACTGTTGCAGCTGGTTGAAGCATACTGGACCGGAATCAAAATATTTTTTACATTTGAAAACAGAAAATGAACTAAGTTTCTAAAAATACTCAGCAATTTTGTTTTACTTTAAGATCAAGGTAAGCTCTTAATAATAGAGTTATGTACAACAATGAATCAAATCTTTACGAGTTGTAATAAAAATTCAATTAAACTTGAGCATTAAAAGTAACGAAGCAAGTTATTGGATTATAATAACAAAACCTCTATTGCAGCAAATATAATACTGATAAACATGTACAGAACCTTGATTTTTAGATTTTTAAGCGAAATTTGTTTCTTAATTTGTAGAGTTCAGTATTCAGCGCGTTACATACAACTGGTTTTAGTTATCAACTTATAATTATTTTTTGATGATAATGCAAAACGCTGCAGGATGTTAGATTGATATTATTCCCTAGATACGCTTCTATTCCTTACTTTAAGCCATTAACTACCCGATTTTTAAAATTAAATTCCTTCGACTAACCTAACATGTATAATGATACATTTTTTCATTAAAAATACAGCGTCTTTCATACGGAAAATTTTTTTATTAATAATTTAATAAAATTTGAATATGGCATTAGGTTGTGCTTCAAATCGATAAAGATTATGCAGACTCACTTACTAAAGTGACACCTGTTATTTCTTAAAATTGGCAGTTTTTTCAAAAATGCTAGTATTGGGGAGAATTAAAAAAAAAATGTTCTATGTCTATGTACAAAGTCTGACCACCTACGATGAATTTGATTTTTTCACGGTTTTCGACAAATAAACAAAAATTAAAAATCTACTTCATCTAAGGCATAGTAACGGATTTGGTAGTAAAATACTTACTTCCTAACTCTATCTTTTTAAACATTTTTGCATTCGTGACTTAGTTTTTCGGAAATATCAAAACTATGACGTAAGTGATGCAAAGGTGAAATCCTTTTTCCACTTTTACAAACTCCATTATTATAGTGTTTTAAACAGTAAACTTAATAGTTTCTTTCCAAAACAATGATACATACGCAGTACATTACGATATCGAGTTATGTGGTATTTTAAATAGACTGTGCAAAGAAAAATATTTTATATTGCCGAAATCTCCGACAGGTACCAAAAGTGATTATAGTCCAGCTGACGGACAACGGGACGGTCCACAAAACACCAACGCTAATAACTATACAGATACACCTACACAACAATCTTGTTTTTTGGAAACCAACAAACTACACAACAAGCATAAAATCAACATCATGCAACCCAACAACCACACATTTCACGTGCTAAAAAAAACGAAGATCCCTGAGCAGCGCACCACCAACATAACAATATACTTTGCATATTGTATTTAGTTACAAGTGCACTTTGTATTTAGAATCTATATATGTATTACTAAATTATAATTTTAATAAGCTCTGTCGGACTTGAACTTGAAGATAAACATATTTGTCAATCTACA
Organism: Vesta saturnalis; assembly: GCA_036346205.1. Classification (NCBI taxonomy): domain Eukaryota; kingdom Metazoa; phylum Arthropoda; class Insecta; order Coleoptera; family Lampyridae; genus Vesta; species Vesta saturnalis. The sequence continues at coordinate 1,741,849 of JARFJB010001038.1, forward strand.
GTGTCGCGTATCATTTCAAAACTTAAGAAAACTGGCTCGGTAGAATGCAGTTTTAAAAAAGAGCACAAGAAGTAGATATGCGAATACGAAGAGTCTTTAAGTGTACGGTTGGATGTTACAGACAATAAAATAATATCCTTGTCAAAGATTTCAAACCAAACCGATATTTTAACTAGTTGCAATTATCAAATTTTGAAAAATAACCATTTTCAACCTTTTAAACCCAAAATTCATCTCTACACTTAAGGAATGTGACTTTACGATTCTGATTCTCAGCATCGTTTCAAGGTCAGAAAGAGAAGCTCAATTTTTCAAAACAGATGCTTGGGACAGCTGAGACCACCTTTACTTCCGATGGCACTGTAAGTTGGCAAAATTGTAGATGGTGGTGAAAATTCCTCTTTCGTCATCGAGCATCGCGACCAGTACTCGTTTACGACAAGTATTTTTTTGTGGAATGGTGGACAATTATCTTCTTGGTCCTTTTTTTCGTGAGAACTTAAACTCTGGACAATATTTGGAATTGTTAAATAATGAATTGACCGCACGCGCACACGCACGCACGCATGCAGTCGCAAATATTCTGTTATCTTCAACAAACTGGTAATCAAAGTACCACGCTCAATCTTTTTCATTTTTTTGTGATCTTTTCAAGGAGATTCATTGTTGCACATACTTTGAAATCAGTCAATTTTCTCAATAGGCTTGGGTTGGTGAAGAAGTTGTCAAAGTGGTGGGCGTGCTCTTGAGGATGCTGCCACCTCTTTCATGAAAACGAAATAACCTGCCGAAGACCCTTCATTGGTGATAAATGGTTGTTTGCCTTCATATATTTTAGTGTGAAAACGATATATAGTTTCAGAAGAGTGTAAAGGCCACTGTTTAAAACCCAACCGAATTGATTCTTCTACTAAACTTTGTTAGGTAGTGATGCCCATAATAGCGTACAATTTGATCGTGACTGCACGAATTTTGGGAAAAATTCTAAACTTGAGCAGCAAGTATTTCATACAGTGGTGTTATTTTGAAATTTTTAAAAGTATTGTTGTTGAAATATAATTTACATTTAATTTCAGTACCTGTTCTTAGTAATGTACTCTCTAACACAGTTAGTAGAATCATCATCATCCTCACTCCAGTAAAGCCGTCGTCAGGGAAATCAGTAATACCCTGTAAAAAGCAAAAGTCCTACAAACTTCTTAACACAACTCAAACTAAAATCATGGCGATCGTTTTCTATTGAAAAAATTATACTTGGTTCGACAATACGGTGAGCAATATCTTCAACGAGTATGAAAAACCTTCAGTCGATGTTTTATCCGTAAAATACAGTTTTATAAGGTCTTTTCGACCACCCTCAAAATCCTTGGAAGCTATCAATAAAGTTTGGATCACATTTATTCCAACTGACTGAAAGCTTGGGTTCTTCGTTCTATTTAGATAACAGTTAGTTTTTGGCTTAACAATTATTTTTTTCTGAGAATTTGATATTTGGTTTGGAGAACTAGTAAAAGGATTGAATGTTGTGCAGGTAAACGATCCCTATAGATTGTTCTACTGTACGGCATAAAATTTGAAGTGAGTTGAAGTTTGTTCATTACTTTGGAACTTTTAGACTTCCGTCACTATTTAGGCCATTGCTAAGTACAGAAAAAGATGAATTAGGCATACAGTTATGCACAGTTGTAATATTCATTTGTGTCACTTGTACTCTAGTGTAGTTCAACTTTTCCTGGAACATCATTTCTGAAACATAGACACCAGATTCTCCTAAGTTCTATAATTCATCTACTCTGTCCGAAGGGTGACTGAACAATGTCTATATGATTATGTTGATCTATGGAATCGAAAAAATCTGGGTTATTTATTAGCTCTCCTGGTTCGCTTAGTTTTACAAACTGATTCTCAGCCATATCTAGAAATAAAACAGTAACATAGGATGGGTCATGATCCCTAAATGGGGACCGACGTTAACAAACCTATAACAACTAATATTATTTAAATAAAAACAAATCTTATATAAAACCTACAGCTCAAAAAAATATGCATACAAACCTTTCAAAATAAACAAGTTAGAAATTTACCTGACATTGCTTAAATAAACCTCACGTAGTTTACAAACAAATTACTTTGAACATGTCTAAAAAACTTTTTGGTTTACAACACCACTAGGAATGACGACAAATATTCACATGGCGCCAAACAACCAGTGCTGCCAACCTAAATAGCCTAGAACTAAATTTTCCAGAACAGGAATCAAACAATGAGTTAAACCAAAAGAAATTCTACCAAATCATAATTAAAACATTAACGCTTTGTGGGAAAAAGTCCTGTACCTAACAGCTTCTAAACACAGAACTTTTACCCAAAAAACGTTAGTTAAGTATTTTACTTATGGTTCGTTAAAGAGGTTATATGCAAGTAGACATTTATAGGACTTTGAGCTCAAAAAGTTGCTTTGCGAGTCGATAGTGCTATCTAGGTTTAATTACTGTGACTACCTCTAGATTCCTTTTAAAAGTTGCGAATTCAAAAGGTTCAAAATGCCTGACTCCGCCTGATATATGGTATTAAAAAATATGACCACAATATATATTTTGTTTTGTTTTGTTTTTTGTGAAATAAAAACTTTTTGGATTACCCTGTATATTTCAAAATATTTTTAAAACATGCTTACATAGACCCTTACATACACATAGAAAAAGTTTTTAAAAAACTTTACCGTTTTCCCCAAACAACTGAGGCGTTACAGGTGGTACACCCTGTATATATATATATATATATATATATATATATATATATATTAAAAAAAATTGTAAGTTTCTAATTTTATATTTATTTTAGTATTTTAGATTCTGAAGAAGCTAATATATTTAGTGAAAGCTCGATCAGAATTAAAAATTAAAATAAATACGATTATTTATGGCTAATATCCAATAACTTCATATATATATATATATATATATATATATATATATATATATATATATATATATAGGGTGTCTAGAAACTACCCACGTTCTATGGCTATCTTTGTTATTATAAGAGATACAGAGTCAGTTAAATTAGCAAAGCTGGGTAGAATTACATAATAATTCAAATACCGATAAGAAAATTCAACATTGTTGCCAACTTTCTAAGATATCTGAAAATAACTAAAAATCGTCCAAAGTTTTAGTCGGCTGTACCTTTTTCAATATTCAAAATACGAAAATGTTACAAGAGAGACATTTGATAGCTATTTTTACACAAAATGGGAAAATTCGAATAACAAAGTTTTTTAGTAATTATGGACTCATTCGATGGCTTATTTTTTTCTGATTTCAAAAATTTATAACTTTGTATGTTTAATATTATTAGTTAACTCACAATTTTCAAAAAAAATGGTAATTATGATATTTATTAAACAAATTAAAGTATGCCGTGAACATTTAAATAGATAAATTTAAATAAGCTCATATTCTACTACTAAATTTGTGGAAACTACAAGAAATAATGTACTACATTATCAAAATAAAAAAGTTCTAAATAAATTTAACTTACAACGAAGAGTAACAGCAAAAAATATAAACAGCTAACACAATCATAGAAGTGCTTCAAAATGCCCTCCATTATTTTGAACACACATTTGACATCGTTTTAAAATTTCGTTTTGAACTTTTAATAGACTTTGGGTTCTAATGTGTTGTATAGCAACACGAATTTTATTTTTTAAATCGTCTAGATTACCAGGTTTTACTCGATACACTTTATCTTTAATTGCACTCCACAAGAAAAAGTCCAAGGAGGTTAAGTCTGGAGATCGCGGCGGCCAAGCTATTGGACCTCGATTTCCTATCCAATTATTAAAATATTCGCTAACATGAGCAGGTAATTGCTGAAGGAGTTGTGGTAATTCGTTTTGTAAGAAATTAAAATAAACTTGCCCATTAACAGTTCCGTCAAAGAAATATGGGGTTATGACATGATTCCCAATTATTCCACCCCATACATTTAATGACCACCTTGTTTGACTGATACTCCGTATAGAATGCGGTTGATCTGTTGCATAATAATGGAAATTGTGTCTATTAACAAACCCATTTTTATGAAAAGTTGCTTCATCGGCAAATAATACAAAATTGAAAAATCTCTGTTTTGTTGAGCCCACTCACAGAAGGTTAACCGCTTTTCATAATCATCATCCAATAGTTCCTGCAATCGCTGTATATGATAAGTATGCATTTTGTTCTTAGATAGAATTTTTTGGGCGACAGTACGACTTATGTCGGTTTGTTTTGTTATTTCCCGTGTAGAGATATGAGGATATTCCGTAACTTTTAACATTACGGTCATCTCGTTGTCCTCTGTTATTGCAGTCTTCAACCTTTCGGTTTTTTCGTAAGTTACACTGCCAGTTTTGGTAAATCGTTGAAGCACATTTTCCAATGTCTCTTTTCTTGGTTGTCTTCTATCTGGAAATTTCTATTGATAAATCCTTTGTGCGAGTAAACAGTTTTTATCACTTGCACCCAGTACAAAAATCATATCTTTCAATTCTTCTATCGGAGAATTCATGATTTTAATTGCTTTCTTGTTCTTAATAGCTACACATTTACAACACATCTAGATAATAACTAATCGCTCTGACTTGCGCAAACGTCAAATTCACAGGTTACTATGGATATTTTCATTTCATTTGTTGGTAAGGTTATTTTTGCTTAATTAAGTTTTCTAGATACCCTATTTATTTTATGACAGTTTTTAAAGGTAGAAAATTACTGGTTTGATTTTGTCACAAAAAATTATAAAAAGTAGAGTTATTCTAAACGTCACATTCAGAGCTTGCTTTTTAAAAACATGAATATTTTTAAATCATAAACTAAAAATGCAATTTTCTTAAAAACAGCCAATTTTAGAGAGTACATTATACAGACATAATTCGAAGGGATAAAATAGTTTTACAAGATGGTGAAATAATATACTGAGTGTTCCATTAAAAAAAAATGAAGTTTTAGCTAATTGAAATCTCGTGAATTAATGCTTATCCAAAAAAACACCCCGAACCCCAAACCAAACTTCTACTATGTTCAGACATTTCAGCCATCCTTTACTTTTGTACCTACCAAATAAGTTTAGTTGCTTATCACTTATAACTTTTATTTATCAGCATTTATAGTGCACCAATTTTCGTCAAATCTTTTTCGCCCCAGCTTGGCAACGTCGCAATTTATGGGAAAAGGAAAGATAGGGCTAGATGCAGAATTTTACGCTGAATTCGATGGTAAACAAATATACAGAGTGTCCTATTATAAAAAAAGCAAATTTCATGTTGTCTCGCTTAGGCTGAACACCCTGTATATCTCAAAATATTTTAGAAATTATATCTGCGCAAACATAACAACTTTTATTTGAAACATTTGTTTGTATTTTTGATCCTAAGTAAGTTATTGCACTTCCACACACAAATGGGCCACCCAGTATATATATATATATATATATATATATATATATATATATATATATTTGAAGTTATTGGATATCAGCCGTAAATAATCGAATTTATTTTAATTTTTAATTCTGATCGAGCTTTCACTAAATATATTAGCTTCTTCAGAATCTAAAATACTAAAATAAACATAAAATTGGACAAAATTAGAAACTTACAATTTTTTTTTTCATTTTTAAGCTCGATCGGAATTAAAAGTTAAAATAAATTTGATTATTTGTAACTGATACCCAATAACTTCAAATATTATCAATAATAAACACAGTGATTAAATTTTATATCGTATCTAAAATTTAATAAAGTAATATTTTTCTTACACTGCATTTATATAACTATTTATAATGATACACCTCACACAATATTTGTCAATTAAATAAGTTCAGTTTTGTTTAAGTTATACATTAAATTTTCAGAATAATATTAATTTTAAACGCATTCTTGAAAATTCCACTTTCATAATTTATTTCCTCTTAATAAATTTTTTCCGACACGCATAAATTAATTCACTTTCCGGCCTTCTTTTCGGTGTATAAAATTGATTTTTCAACTCAAGGGGATATTAAAATCATTACCATCAATTAATATGAACGAGTTTAAGAATTAAATGGTTTTATGGCAGATTTAACTTAACTTATTTTTCTAATTTGAAAAGCCTTGTAGTTGACAAGTTGACTGTGATGGTGGAAGTAAACATCAGGTTTTGTTTTGTGTTAACGTTATCTCAATCTGAAACTGACAGATTAAATCGAATGCCTTGTCTATCTTTGACGCGTTTTTATTTTCGCTTTTATGAAAGATAAACTTGAAAATGGATTTTTTTAATAATAATGTTCGACGTTTCTATCATGCGATATATTTTAACTTACTTTAACCATTACTTGGTCTATTATTTATTTTAATATTGTTGGAATAATTTCCGATTTCAGGTTTTTTAAATTTGCTTAAATATTGGTATGACAAAGGCTTATTTCACTTTTTTTGTCTAGATTATGCCCAATTTCTCACAATACAATGCAATTCCTAAAAATATACTGTCTATTTTACTTTAAAATTACGAAATCGTTTACTTTAAAAAATCTGATTTTGAACAAAAAAAAATATACTATTTTACTTTTAACGGTTCCATCAATTGGAAATACCTATTAATTTAATATCCAAATATTTGAAGTTCAAACACCTATCTTTAAATCTAGATTTACTGCTTTACAAATACTAATCCTTATATTCGTTTATAAATGTAGGATACATCGCATGAAAATAAAATACATTCCCTCTGCTTATGGTTCAAAATTAATTGTGTAATGCAATCGCTAATAGCCTTCAACTTGAGAACCTCCCGGTCGTTTGACAGGTACGGTTCTGAACTTAACTTCATATTTTGTTTCTTTCAGGAATATTTCTTCAGTTGAAGTTTGTCAACTAAATATTGAAGGTATATCCAAAGACAAATGTAGTTATTTAGCAAGAGTGGAAAAAGAAATGGAATTCGACGTGATTGTATTACAAGAAATTGATGTAACGTCAGTAGATCAATTGCATTCAACGGGAGAGATTCCTGATTTTACTTGGGTTGACTACATTCTTAGTCCTGTCTATAGATCGGCAACATATGTAAAATCAGATATCTTAAACATCCGAACAAGTGAAAGGCGTCATAAATTATATTTTTATTATTGTTGAAGAAATTTATATATACAGGGTGGTCCTTTTAAAGTGTTACAAAGCGATATTGAGAAACGGCTGATTGAAAATAAATGAAATTTCTAGAGATACAATTGGTCGTTGGGGGACACTTTTTGACAGAGTAAGTAATGTTCTAACCCTTTCCACTGTTTATGGGTGGGGGGTAACTTTTAAATGTTAAATGGAAAGGTGCAGTTTTCTTTCGAGATTCGTAATCTCCAGAAAAAACTACGTTATAATCAATGAATAATTTAATGCCAATGTCAATATCACTACGCTAAATTCAACAAAATTAAAAATAAAATCAACTAAAGAAAAAACTGATATTAGGTACATTATTTTATTATAATACATAGATTTTCGAAATGACGACCATTTTGTTCAGAAGCATTGTCGTTGTTTTTTTCTACATCCTTCGAGAATTAATATGTCAACTGGCTAAAAAATACGGTATTTTGGTTAGATTATGTAGTTCATGATTTTTTTTGAAGCTATGTAGCACTGCAGCGATGATTCACTAGCCGCCACTGTTGCAGTTATCATGACAACGAACGACTTGACATGTTATGACATTGCCAGTAATTTCCTTACATTATCTTCGAGTTTAAAGACTTTAGTTTAACCGACTTGTTAAAATTAGTGTTCATTGTGTTCGTTTATTGTTAGTTAGTGTTAGTTCTGTTCGTTTGTTAATTATCTCTGTTGTTCCTGTTCGTATTTAATGATCTTAGTTGAGATTTTAACTACGTATCCTTAAAATGAATGAATTCAACTGCCAAGTTGACATGTTGTTAATTCTCGGAGAATGTAGAAAAAACTACCGCAATGCTTCTGAACTTTGGGCGGTAAGATTTCCCCATTTAGCACCAAAATCTCACATGGCGTTTAAAAGATTAGAGACTAGGAGTCGCCAGACCGGCCAACTCTCATCCAGAAAACTCAGCAGGAGAAAAACCAAAACGAACGACGACATGGCGGTAGGAGTTTTGGGAACAGTAGCTCTCAACCCTCATATTGGTTCCCGAGATCTATCCAAAGACGCCGGGATGTGTAAAACATCCGTTCTCAGGATTTTGCACAATTTTAAATTTCATCCTTACCATATTATCTTACATCAAGAATTGTATGAATAGGACTTCGAGAGACGGGTGCAATTTTGTCGGTGGTTTCGACAATGGATTAATGAAAACAACTCACTAGAAAACATAACATTTTCTGACGAAGCAACATTCACTAACCATGGTCAAGTCAATCGTCACAATATGCATTATTGGGCTCAAGAAAATCCACACTGGATGCGAACAGTCGCTAATCAACACCCTTGGTCGATAATTACCTGGTGTGGGATATTTGGCGATGTTGTTATTGGACCTCATTTTTTCGATAGTAATCTTAATGGACAGCGATACTGCGATTTCCTTCGAAATGACTTGCAAAGATTGATACCAAATATTCCAGAGCAACAACGTGAAGCAATTTGGTTCCAGCAAGACGGCGCACCACCACATTTCTGTCGAGAAGCACGTGCTATATTGAATGACACTTACCCTAACAGATGGATTGGACGTGGGGGACCAGTAAATTAGCCTGCAAGATCACCAGACTTAACCCCTCTTGATTTTTTCTTGTGGGGTTTCGCCAAAGAAAAAGTCATGATGACTGCTCCAACTACAGCCGAAGACATGAGAGAAAGGATTACGCGTGCAGTTCGTGAAATCACCCCAGATATGTTATTCAGAGTACGAAATTCTTTTCGAAAGAGGGTTGATAAATGTTTAGAACAAAATGGTCGTCATTTTGAACACCTATTATAATAAAATAATGTACCTAATATCAGTTTTTTCCTGTTGATTTTCTTTTTAATTTTGTTGAATTTAGCGTAGTGACATTGACATTGGCATTAAATTATTCATTGATCATAACGTAGTTTTTTCTGGAGATTACGAATCTGTAAAGAATACTACACCTTTCCATTTAACATCTAAAAGTAACCCCCACTAAAAGTGGAAAGAGTTAAAACATTACTTGCTCTGTCAAAAGTGTCCCCAACGACCCATTGTATCCCTAGATATTTCATTTATTTTCATTCAGCCATTTTCTCAATATCGCTTTGTAACACTTTAAAAGGACCACTGTATATATATATATATATATATATATATATATATATATATATATATATATATATATATATATATATATATATATATATATATACACAGGGTGTATTTTAAAATCACCGACAAACGAAAACTGGAGATTCTATAATTCAAAATAAGACAAAAATTATCATAAACGCTTTTCCGAAAATGCTTCCTAACCGAGATACAGGTTGATTAAAAAATAATTTTTTTAAGATTCCTCAAAAACTACAAAAGATATTACACTGAGATTTGGTACACCTAAATGTCTAATTAAGTACAATTAATCAGGTGAATTTGAGTCAACTGGCTCCATCCAGTAGCGTAGAATATGTTAAGTTAATCACTTTACGTAAAAAACGCACGTCCCTGCTATTTTTTGAAGAAATATTTTTTTGTTAAATTCAACATCTAATTCTGCAAATAAAATCATACTTAATATTTTTTCGATTCGACACCCGTTTTTGAAATATTTTGCAATAACATAAACGACTACATTATTCAGTAATAACCAAATTAAATAAATCAGAGATTGCTTTGCATTTGACAGTTACGTATCTTATGTTTGCTAAAATAGTTGCATTTACGCGTGTTTTGTAATTCATTCTTTGTGTCTAATTACTGTGAAAAAATGAATTATTCCAAACGAGAACTGGTTTCGACATGCATTTATGTTATGGTAATACTAATTGCAATGCTCGTGCAGCTGCTCGACTTTATGAACAAGGATTTCCAAATAGAAGACATTCACATCATACCACGTTTAGAACCGTTCATCGTAACTTGTTAGAGTATGGAAGTTTAAAAGGAAAGAAAAATTCCGGACGAAATGCTCGTGTACCAGTTGAAATTGAGGAACAAATTATCGATAGAGCTTATGAAAATTCATCAATAAGTACGCGTGAGTTAGGTTTAGAATTTGGTGTGTCGCATAGCAAGTCTTGGAAGACTATACGAGAACTAAATTTACATCCCTTTCACCTACAAAAAGTGCATGCATCATTTCCTGCTGACCATCCTCGTCGAATGAATTTTTGCGAATGGTTTTTAAATAAAAATGCTGAAGATGTACAATTTGTTACAAACTTATTGACCACTGATGAGTGTATTTTTTCCCGAAATGGAATAATAAACTTGCATAATTCCCAGAAATGGTTAGATGAAACTCAGCATCCAACTGTAGTTACAGCTCACCAACATAGATTTAGCGAAAATATTTGGATAGGTATACTAGATGATCACCTAATCGGACCTATCCATTTTCCTCAAAGACTTACGGGCGAATTCTATTTAAATTTTTTGAAAGAAGATTTGCCAGAATTGTTAGATGTTATAATGAACATGTATTTCATGCATCATGGTGCACCACCACATTCTACACGAAACGTCAGAGAATTTTTAAATGCATGGTTCCCTGGACGCTGGATTGCACGAGGAAGTGAAGTACCGTGGCCGGCACGATCGCCAGATTTAAACCCATTAGATTTTTTTGTGTGGGGGTACCTGAAAACTCGTGTCTATTCTGTTCAAATAGATTTCATTTGCTAAAAAGAATACAAGCTTGCATTCAAAAGGAAGGAGGACATTTTGAACAATATGTATAAAAATAATTATGATCATGTTTTTGATTCCTTCAATATCTCTTTAATAATGTAACTAATAGCTAACTGCGTTATTTTTTTGTAAAATAAAACAAATTTTGATTTTAATTGAATAATGTGATCGTTTATGTTAATGCAAAATATTTCAAAAACGGGGTGCCGAATCGAAAAAATACTAAGTATGATTTTATTTGCAGAATTAAATGTTGAATATATCAAAAAAATATTTCTTCAAAAAAACCAGGCGCGTGCGTTTTTTTTTACTTAAACTGATTAACTTAAAATATTCTACGCCACTGGATGGAGTCAGTTGACTCAAACTCACCTGATTAATTGTATTTAATTAGACATTTAGGTGTACCAAAGCTCAGTGTAATATCTTTTGTAGTTTTTGAGGAATCTAAAAAAAAACCAAAAAAAAAGTATTTTTTAATCAACCTGCATCTCGGTTAGGAAGCATTTTCGGAAAAGCGTTTATGATCATTTTGTCTTATATATATATATATATATATATATATATATATATATATATATATATATATATATATATATATATATATATATATATATATATATATATAAACCACCAATAGTCGATGGCCCACAGACCTTAAAGTAAATTATCAACATCCCGCGATTTGGTTGGAGATTTCAGTTGTCATCATGAAATGTGGGGATATAGTGATAGTGATATGAATGGAATTTCTCTTGTAACGTGGTCTAAGGCGAATGATCTGATTTTTTATGTAAAAGATAGAAAAAGTTTCTATTCTGCCAGATAGAGAAGAATCCTGATCATTGTTTAATTACATCTGGAAAAAAAAATAATCTACTGCCCACAACGCGATCAGTTCTGAATGATTTTCCACGAAGTCAACACATACCAATTTTATTATGTGTTGGAATTCATGTTCCTCTAGTTAAAGCTAATGAAAAATCAAGATGGAATTTTCAGAAGACTGATTGAAATGAATTTAAAGAACAGGTTGATTCGAACCTTAAATGGATTTCATCTTTACCAAATAACTATTCTAGATTTTTGGGTGTCATTAAAGGTGCAGCTAAAAGAACTATTCCAAGAGTTTTTCGGAAGGAATACACTCCATGCTGGTTTGACACTATGAATGAATTATATGTTAATTTCCAAAATAATCCTAGACAACAAAGTGCTGACGAACTTTCAAATTCGTTGAAAGAAAGAACAAATAATATCACCTTATGGAAAACATGAATTTCACTCATTCTAGTCGTAGTAATTAGAATTTATTAAGAAAATTAGGTGCATGGTCTCAGTCTAAACATTGAAAAACAAAAATTAACCCTAACCGCATATCTTCAAGTAACTGTTTCGAGCTTGATAAAGTTAAGCAAAGTTGAAACTAAAAATATAAAACAATCATTGCGAAAGAAAAGAAAATCTATCTCTAAGCATTAATGATTTACCACAACGAGGAATTGGATGTAGTATAACATCATTCATCGCATGGCTGCTGGTTTTGATGGTATCTACCCTGAATTTATTAAACATCTAGGGCCTTTAGGACGTAATATATATATATATATATATATATATATATATATATATATATATATATATATATATATATATATATATATATATATATATATATATATATTCCTATGAAAAACAAGTACAAATGAAACCAAAGTATTTCAAAATATTTCCAGAAGCTTCGATCATAAAAGGGTCGCGTCTGCAGTCGTCTAGTCCTCTAGTCCTTCAAAGCACTGTACCATTTGGTTTCATGATGTTGGGAAAAAACTTCATCACATTGCCATAATATTAAAGTTCTTTGATTCTTAAAATTCATTCAACAGATTTTAGAGTTAAATTATGTAACAGTATATCAAAACTCAAACCTAGTTAAGGGAAATTCTTCAACATGTTTAATTTATTCAGGCTCAGCTCCGCATTCACAAATTGGACTATCAAGCACATTCTAATGATATAACCTATTGCTTCACCTCACATTGTCTGTTCTGAACAGATTTAACTTACGCCAGATTTTTCTAGGATGCGTTAAGCCAGTTGCTTTAATTAACGGATGATCTATTAGTTTCTTATTCAAAACATCACACTCGGACAAATTTATTTTATCAAAAATCTTTAATTATAAAAGGTTGACTTAGACAATCTTCTACCCAAATTGGTCTATCACGATTTTAATATACGTTGTGGTAAATTTTGAAGATTTGAAGATCTGGAGACAATACTGATCCTTGAGGTAAACCATTGTATAATGTCTTGAATTTACTACTTTTTCCGTCAACAAAAGTTCTACAACATATTTTCCATACGTTTCATTTAAAATTACCATTAGGTAAAACATTATATACCTAATTTAAAAAATAATCTGTCTAACCAAACAGTATCATAGGCAGCTGACAAGTAAATAAAGCTAACCCCTGTTTTCATTTGTTTTTGAAAACCATTCTCTATGTAAGTTGTTAAAGCTAAAAATTGATCACAGCAGTTACGATTTGGTCTAAAACCTGCTTGTTCTCTAGGAAACACATCTTCCAAACTTAGAAGTATTCTATGATATATTAATTTCTCTAGCATCTTGTAGCATACTGACAATAACGAAATTGAAATTGAAATTAAATAGTCGTGATGAAACAGTGATTGCCAACTACACAGAAACTAGCTCTATAGGACGTCAGATAGATTTGGGGAAGAAGAGCAGATACTCACAAATACAACACGCATCAGCACAAAATGGGACGTGACAAAAAGAGACAGCTGCAAAGTATACAAACTACCTTCTTCAGCAGAAGGCTCGTTCGAGGTTCACATCTCGATCACAGAAGGTTATCTTTAACAGATAACGGCATGTTTGTCATTTTCAAAAAAAACATAATCGACATCGGTGGATCGCCTTAGCACGCCCATACCGACCGCCAACGCCTTTGATGCCATTGAAGACACTACAGACCTCCCGAAAGTCATGTAAACCGCCTTTACAAAGTTGAGGGTGGCACCGGTAATCCTTCGTCAGAAGTAGAACTGGGTGACCTTCTCTCGAGAACTGGACCGACGAGAAATTGCTTTCAACAGAGCAATCAGCGATGGATACAGGATACAACCTGTCACAGCCAAGGACCGAGACAGGCTGAAGCGGTATATGGATCAGGCAATGACTTAACGTACGTTTAAGGTGGTTCTACGGAGAGTACCTGTAGAAATCTCCCAGAACATCGTTTGATCCGAGCTACACGAATGTGACATTACTCACATTGCTTGTTTCAGGATGTAGAAGCAAGGTCGATCGATTCCGCTTCTGATGGTGACCCTCCCAACACAAGAAGACTTAAGGAGGGTCCGGCGTGTGGAGTACGTGATTCGGCTTCGTATTTCCATCGAAGACCTGAGTCGGAAATCCGGCGTCGGGCAGTGTCGCCAGTGCCAAGGATTCCGCCACGTACAGCGTTGCTATAGAGCGGCGGCACGCTGCGTCAATTGCGCTGGAAATCACCACTCCAGCAAATGCACTAAACCTCGTACCAAGCAGGATAAGTGCGTGAACTGCGATGGTGATCATCTGGCCAAATTCCGGGGATGTCCAAAGTTCCCACGTCTTCCGCATCCCCAGCGTAAGTAGACCGACGCACCAGGCCAACAGTGGCAGGAGACGACACTACCGATAGCGAAACCCTCTCAACACCAAACCGGCGTTAGTTACGCCAAAGCCACGACGAGAAGGTTAGAGCCGCTATCATTGTGAAGGCAATTTTGGCGTACGTTCTTCCTTTTATTTCAGATATCCAAGGAAGCAGCACCACACATATCAGCCGAGAGACAACGGAACGGTCCACACACCACCAACTCGAATAGCTACAATACCCACACAACGAACTTTTTTTAGGAAACCAGCAAACTACATAACACGATATGTAGAGACACAACATCAACATCACGCAACCCAACAACTACGCATTACACGGTACTCTGTATATATTATTTAGCTATAAGTATACATTGTATTTATAATCTATTGTTAAATATCTATAATTTGAATAAACTCTGTTGAACTTGGAACTTGGTAGAAAGCATCATTTACTGTCTGCGATCTGAACAGCGAACGTCAACTAAATCGCCTAAAGTGCAAGAATAGAACTTAGTCAACCTGCCTCTACCAGCATTGTTATCACGACGTCGGGTAGAGGGCTCAGCTGGAGCGCCGCTGTCTACTGAAAGAAGCACCAATAAACCAGCAACAAGCGAGCCCCGCAGGGGATCGCGTCGCTGGTAGACCTGGTTTGGGATCCCTCTAACAGGCAGGACAACAACAGCAAAAGAAGAAAACAAAATACGACAGAAGACACGAAGACAGATGAGATTCCGGTTACCGCAACTGTAACAGTCGCTCCACCCATCCACGAAGTCCCAAACGAGTCCTCATCGCCCGACGAAGAATTCCAGCTACAAAATAACAAGCAAAATAGACACCGATGGACCGCCCGACCACGCCCCCACCAAGCGTCAACGCTTTCGGGCTCTTGCTAACACCACGGACGGTCGGGAAGCCATGAATAAACCGCCGTTACCAGGAAGATGGTGGCGCCGATAATCCTACGATCTCTCGCAAAATGCACCGTGGAGGGATCGCCTTCACCAGAGCGAAGGCAATCACCAAGAGGTGCAGGATACAACCTGCCACGGCCAAGCACCATGACATGCTGATGCTGTATATGGGTAGAGATGGTACTCCGTACTATTACTATGAGACAACGAATGAACGTACATTTACGGTGGTTTCACAAGGAGTACATGTAGAAATCTCCGAGGGTGACGTTTTCTCCAAGCTTCACGAACGTGATTTTAATAGCGCTTCATGTTTCAGGATAAAGAAACATTCCGCTTCTGCTAGTGACGCTCCCAACAGATGAGGACCTAAGGAGAATCCGTCAAATAGAATACGTGCTTCGGATTCGCATCTGCATTGAAAACTTGAGACGACAATCCAGCATCGAATAGTGTCACCGGTGCCAGGGGTTCTGTCATGCACAACGTTACTAGAAAGCGCTTTCGGAAGAAAGAAGTGTCACTGCACCGGCATACAGGTGCAACAAGGAAGCTGTTACGTTCCAACTAAAATAAGAAAGGCATCGCACCCCACAATAGAAGAGGACCACATACAGGGATACCTATAAAGTGACACAATTTTGAAGATATATTTTTGGTTTTTATTTTTCTGAATTGAGAACTATTTTATTTATTGAGACACTATAGTCCTCGGCTGTGCTGTATTGGCGGTGATGCAGCACAGTAGTGCTGGTGTTTATTGTTGTCCTAGTAATGGTGAGTGTATGTAAGTTTGGAAATATACCCATAAGAAAAATTAGAACAACAAATTAAATAGTCGGAACAGATAGATAAATAAATGTAAATTAACATAATGCTTTGGCAGTGAGGAATTACTTAGCAAACCGTTTCCCAAATCGTTGGGTTGCTACATTCGATTCGGTATTATGAAGATTTTGTAAAGTATATTTTTCAGAAAACCCAATAGGTAGAAATCTAGTATTGACAGATCTGTAGATTGTGGCAGCCACAACATCGAACCCAATGTTGCAATCCAACGCTTTGGGAGACAGTTTTCTAAATAATTCCTCACTGCTAAAGCATTATTGGTTGGGGCACCGTCTTTTTGAAAAAGAATATTTGCAAAATGTTTTTCAGGAAACCATGCCAACTATGATTCCCGTTTTATAAATGTAAGTTTATATTATTACTTAAAAATTGCACAAGCTAGAAAATTCTAAGCACGCCACTGAATTCGCCACTTCGCAATATATAAGTACCGTTGATGAAATATATCAGTAGAATAGTACTAAGCGAGGTATAAGGCCTTGAAAAAAGTGAAGAAATATCGACGTTTGGCTATAAGTAGAAAACAAAAGAAGATGAAATCTATGCCAACAAAGTAGTACGTGAATGTAAAAACTGCAAACTTCTATCTTTTTATAATAACAATATTGCTATAAAAAACAACTAAAACAACGAAATCGGAACGCATGGTACATACTGTCAAAATTTTATATGTCTAGCTCATTCTACTAAAAACTGATATGCCGAAAATGTAACATAATACGTAAAATAAACAAAGTATAACACTCACTTCAATTACTTTTATACAGGGTGTCCATTTAGTACTCCGTTCGTCTGTGGTGGTGTTATGTCAAATGCGTCACAAAAGTGACTTAACGAGTCATTAATGAGGCAAACTGGAGCACTTTAGGAAATTATTTTAAAATATGTAGAGTGGTGAAAACAGGCGTGACAACAAATTGTAAGATTTGTCACGTGTGGGTGAAATTGACGTAGAACTTTTCTCGTTTGTAAATATTCATGTATTTGGGTATCGTATTGTAGAATAAAAAAATAAAATTTGTCATTTCATAAAAACCCCTATTTTTTGAAAATACCATTTTTTGTCTCTAACCTCAAAAAAGACAATAAATCTCATAATAATTAAGTAAATTTATAGAACTATCCAAAAATGTAATAATATCCAGGGTGTGCCATTAAAAAAATTACAATTCGTTGCCACACTTTGTTTACACCACCCTGCACATTTTAAAATAATTTCGTAAAGTACCCTCATTAACGATCCGGTAAGTCATTTTTGTGACATATTTGACATAATACCACCACAGAAGAACCGAGTACTAAATGGACATCCTGTATACTTATATAATTATTTCTTTCACTTGGAATAAAGCTTTATTTCAATGTTTCACGTTTATTATTACCAAATTAAAGGTGTTATGTGATATTTTGACATTCTAGGTAAAATAAGTGGGGTGCATTTGCACCCCAGTTGGTAATTAACGTAGGAAAAGCAGGTTGGTGTTCAAAATATATCAGAAACTTTAAAGCACCTGACCATTGAGGTTTTAAGTTGTGTGTATCTTGTAGAAATTCATTCCAGTACTGTAACAGTTTTTAAGATAAAGTTTATTTCATTCTCGTCGGCCATCATTTATTTTATTAAAAACATTAAAGGATGTAGATTCTAGTATAAGTAGGCAGTAAACAGATGGCACCACTTCCAAATGTGTTCAGTATATAGATATTATATTATTAATATTTCAACTAAGTTAAGTTTGTTCTGGCACGAAAAGGAGGGCTAGTCAAAGCATACGGATATAAACACAACAAAATTTTTAGATTAAGTGTATCTAATCTGCAGATATAATGAAATCCTTATGTATTTATTTATATATCCACTTTCTACTTATGTATTTAAAAAGCAACAAACTTTTTTGAGCCGTAACTAAAATTATGGTAAAAAAAAGAATATTTAGATAAAATCATGTTATAAAAAGAGGATAATCTGACGATTTCGTATAAAGTTGTCTAGTGTAAAATCCTACAGAAAAAGGATAATTTTATTACATGTTTGGGAACAAAAATAGATGTGTTACAAGTACGATGCAAATCGATTCTGCACTTTATTACACATAACTCATGCTAACGCTATTTTTGAAATATAAAAATTTGACTTACGGAACTATATAAAAGATATTGGTAATATACAGCATGCAAAACAGAATCAACAATGAGATTCAGCTTTTATGAAAAAACATCTGCACTTACAAGATCCCCAACTTTTTGGCTCATAACAAATTTATTGCGGAGTGGTTAGTAGTGAGTCATCCGAACAATACGTAGTTCTAGAAAAAAATATGTTATACGCAAAAAGGCAGTATCAGAAAAATTCACAAGAACAAATAACGTATCAAAACTTTTTTTCTTTGAAAGTTTAACGATATTTCTAATACGTGAAATGATCATGTCGTTACGACGTGATCCAATTCTTTTCCTAAAGGATATATATCTAATCTCCGAATAGGTCAATCGGGAACCACAAATACAATGGAACAAGCTTGACATTTGAAATTCTGGTCGATTAAATTTGCTTCCAATGCCAATTTGATAAAGTTAAACGTACGTTCTAAAAAGTTCTCTTTGAAACAATACTTAATTAATAAAAAATACTCTTAATATCAATTAACATTTAGTCTTAAACACAAACAATAAGCAACGTGTAGAAATGAGTAGTATACCGGACGTCAACTAAATCATTATACATACCTTAATTTGGTAAAAACAAGAGCTGGAAATTTGAAATTTGTGGTGAAGATTTAGTGCATAAAAATACATTTTTTGACATTAAAAACAGCTGACTGGCACTTCCTGTTTTACCGGAAGTGGACTTTTCTTATTTTAAATAGGAACATACCATTTTTTTTTTCATACCTCTGTAAATTCCTATTCCAATGATGTATCACAAGTCGCCTTTTGTCAAAATGACGTTTCAGGCGGAATTTTTGTTGATCTCAATGTTCCGCCATTTTGAAATAGTCACTCGTTATTTTACAAAATAATTCAATTAATAGTCTGTAGCGTCCCCCAAGTACCCTATCTTGTAAAGCGTAATTTGAACTTATTTGCAATAATGCAAATTTAAGAACAAAAAAATCGCTAAGTGATTTGTCTTGACTTGATTGACAATAATGTCGCTATTACTCAACTTAATTGCCCGCCTTACATTGACTTTCCGAGTAATAATTAAAACATTGGGATTTATTTACAAGTCTGATATTTAATTACTCGCAAACCTCAAATCTGATTAAACAAAGTGGCCGTCTAGTGGTAGGTACGTTGTACTATCTAAATTAGATAGGCTGGTTGAGAGGCAGGAAAAAATGAAACTACACAAATTAAAATCAACGAGCGTTGCGCACCGTTGGTTCAGCCAGTTAATATACTCTTGTGGGAAAGAACCACCCATAAAACCCACTTTATTCATAAATAAGTAATTGCACAAGTACATTAATAAACCAAATAACACAAAAAAAAACAATTAAAGGGTTAAATATATAACAAAACACCATTAAATCAGGTTAAAGTTCGTACAAAATTATAAAATGAATAAAAAGCAGTTTAGTTACACAGAAACACAATAATAAAAAAAACATTGTAGTCACACGTACAATTGGGTCATAAATAATCAAAATAAAAATCGTAACACCAAACATGTGGCCCTTTAAAACCAATCATGCCGGTATTTAAGTAAATAAGCACATAAAACAATAAAACAAATTACGGTACATATAAAATACAACAACAGTAAGATCGCGCAGATGATAATAAGGTAAAGGCAAGGACAAAAAGAAACAGACAAAGAATTTGCACGTACCCAATTGTTTAGTGACCACTAAAGCACAGGATACATAAACCAAATCACCATAAAGCAGATACCAAGAGAAATTAGCTCGCAGGCAAATAATTCTACTTAAACAAACTGACAAAAAAACTCATTAAAACAAAGCCATACAAGGGTAAGTTATAAATAGATCACTAACATCGTGACCGATATATATATATATATATATATATATATATATATATATAAGTTTGGGTGCGTTAGAAAAATACAGTGCTCTTCTCTCAGGTTACACATTCATCTATACAACAAATAAAAACAATAGAAATAAAAATTCGAGGTGTTTAATGATCTGGCCTGGGAGTGTGTACCTACTGGCAATTGCCTTTTACAATTAATAACCAGCGGTATCATATACCCATTCACCAGCCACCTCTACACAAATATAAATATACACAACAATCAACAATGCTAATTCGCACAAACACCAGAGTAGAGAGCCCTGTACTGTCTTTTTATGTTAGCAGATTTCAGCTTAATGAGTGCGCGTACAAATAAGATAACTTTGCAAGACAATGTTTGATTGTTTTAATACGTTACATGGGCTGGTAAAATGATTCGGTGCGAGCTTTCAGTTATATAAAAATACATACTTACACTAGAATAAATATTTCCTTAATTAATCACAGGCACAAATCGTTATCATACACGGTTTAACCCCGAAAGAAAAGACAACT
The DNA here is from genome assembly GCA_036346205.1 of Vesta saturnalis. Lineage (NCBI taxonomy): Eukaryota > Metazoa > Arthropoda > Insecta > Coleoptera > Lampyridae > Vesta > Vesta saturnalis. The sequence goes on from JARFJB010001038.1 coordinate 1,762,696, forward strand.
TAGTGTTGGCGAATTCAAAAGAAAAATATACACGCAAGAATTATTTTAAAGACAAACTGGTTACAATGAAGGAATTTAAGTAACCCAAAAATCGATTTGGCTCGATTGACACTCTAACTGTAACCAAACTTCCCCCGATTTCCAACCCAACCAACTCCACTCCCACAATCAACCCCCATCTTTTCAAAAGTAATATAAAAACAAAAAACATTAATTTCCGTTAGAACAGTTTCATATTAATTACTGCAAGACATCTTAATTTTAAAAATATGCATTCGTCCGTAACAACCCTACATTTCTCTCTCGGGTTTCAAGTAACAAACAAAGATATCTTTTGATCGCGGTCTATACCGACACAATTACTTGTTAAGCTAGTGACATTTTTCCACTAAGAATCGGCGCATAATAAATTCCAATGATTCGTTACGCCCTTTCCGTAAAGCGTTTTTACTCGTGGACCTGCTACTCACCCCCCCCCCCAACATGTGTTTTACAACCCTAGACAAATATCAGTTACAAACAATCTCACATTCCTCACATAAAATATCTAAATAAAAGATTTTGAAAACATTAGCAAATTATGACGTATTATCAAGATATTAAAAATCCACTAATTATCTTTTCTATCTTGCTAACAATGGCGATTTGACAAACGTTTATTACAGTCATACAATTTTCGCGGTCCGCTACCTACAAGTTCAAGAATATTATTTATGTTTAATCTCCACTAGAACTTCCGCGGCGGTCAATTTGACCGCGTGCCTTCTTTAAAATGTTGTTTCTCCGTTGTGTTGGGAGTTATGGTGTTGAGGTATTATGACTTTTTCTAGATTTTTATGTACTTTTGGAATATAAAAAAATATATTAAGAAAATTAATCCGTTTTAAAGCTTTTTGTAGTATTTGCATAACTGCCGGAACCATCATTTTGACTGTTCATATATTCATAATCAATTTCGAAGTTGTATAACAAAAATAATTACAACGTTGAGATAAAACAATGTATTTTACTATTATTGTGGTAATTTTTAGGACTTTACTGCAAGTTAGAACTTGTTTAGTCGTGTCCGAAAGTATAAATAATCTTCGCTATTTTTACCTACGCGCCCGAGATATGAAAAATGCCAGTTATAACTTGTTTCTATAGAGACCTATATATTCAAGTACTTTGAGATTTCAAATTAGTTGCAAGTGAACGTTCGTGTGAGATACTTCTGTACTTAATTTCGTAAAAAAAATGTCGTCGTCTCGCGGTTTAACACAACAGGCTTTAGATTATCTTACGGAGTTGGAAAACTTATCTGAATGCGAAGATGGTCAAAGTGATGAAACTGTTCCTGTTGATGACAAGAGTAGTGAACAAAGTGAAGAATCTGATGTCAGCATAAATAATGTCACTTCTGATCCTTGTACATCTAATAAAATAGTGATGACATTAAACACCATCCAAAACGAAAAAATTACATGCATTCACCTGAGGGGAATAAACAATCATCCAAAACTAATGATATATGGGAAGTTGTGGAATCAAGTGGACCTTATGTTGGCCGTATAATTCAAAGAAATGTTATACGAAATACTCCAGGACCACCTCCTTATGCAAAAAGAAATGTTTGCTAATTCTGTGCTAAGTGCATTTCGATTGTTTATAAATAAGATAACGCTAAAGCATATTCAGAAATGTACTCAAATTGAAGCTAAACGACAACTAGGAGATGATACAAACTGGTCATTGCCTCTTCAAGAACTTGACACTTTTCTTGCAATATTGCTAGCTCGTGGTGCTTACGGCCCAAGAACATTACAGCTTGACAGTTTATGGTCTGTTACTTGTGGAGCGCAATTTTTTCGTAAGACCATGTCACGCAATCTATTTTGTGAAATCATGAGATTTTTAAGATTTGATATTCGATCAACACGAAAAGAACGTCTAGTTAGTGAAAAATTTGCTTTGGCGTCCGAAGTATGGGATACATTTATTAGTAACTGCAAAGCTTGCTACGTTCTAGGAGCAAACATTACAGTAGAAGAACAACTGTTTCCTACTAAAGCTAGATGCAGATTGACACAATATATGGCGAATAAGCATGATAAATTTCGTGTACAATTTTGGCTAGCTGTTGATACGAATTCTAAATATCTCCTGAATGGGTTTCCTTATTTAGGGAAAGATGATATGCGTTCTAAGCACCAACCCCTTACAGAATATGTTGTTTTAAAATTAATGGAACCGTTTCAAAATATGGGTAGAAATGTTACTGCCGACAACTTTTTTACCAGCCAAAAGTTAGCGACGATACTGGCAAAAAATAACACAACAATAGTAGAAACAATGAACCAAGCAAAAAGGAAATTATCAATTTGTATCAAGAATAAAAGGGCAGTTATATTCTACCACAGTAATGAAAAATGATAAAAGCACCTTGTCAATTTATCAGGGTAAAGTTAATAAAAATGTCATGTTGCTAAGTACGCTACATCCAACTATGGCTATAGATGATAGCAAAAAGAAGAAACTTGATATAGTGTTGTATTACAATGAAACAAAGTTTGGGATAGATGTGTTGGACCAAATGGCTAGAAAATATTCTACGAAGGCTGGGTTACATAGATGGTCAGTTTATGGATTTTACAACGTTTTAGATCTCGCCACAATCAACGCCTGGATAGTTTATATGGAAGTCGTAGGCAGTATAATAAAAAAAAAGAAACTTTATTTTCACTCCAGCTAAGGAAAAGAATATTTCGATTCGAAACAAGATTCTGGTGCAAGTACCAGCACATCTGATACAACGAAACCTAAAAAACGTCGTCAGTATCAAATTAAAAAATGTGACAAATGTAAAACTGCTGACGTTTGCTCAATGTTTAACAAATATGTTTGTGGAAAATGTGGAAGTGTAACAAAGACCGTTATCTATTTGAATTGTAGAGCGTAATACAGCATGTAAAACTGTACCGAATTCTAAATGTATTAGAATCAATTTGATTTTTATTTAATTAAAATGAATATTTACCTAAAATGTGTTTTTTTTAGGTTTCCTTCTCAATTAAGTGTAAAATTATAAAGAATACATCTCAAAATTGCCTTTCTTGTCCAGAGGTCAAAATGACCGGCCACGGAAGTTTTAGGTATTTACAATAGCCGGCGGTGCTAGTGTTAATGGAATGTATAAATTCTGCTTAAATAATTAGTATTTGTGATTCTACGTTGTACGAAAATTACTAATGTTTAGAAAAAAATTTCACCAATATTTCAAATCCATTTTACTATCTAAAAACAACACAACAGTTAACTTCTAAATCAGCTAGTATACTACCAGGGTATAAAAAAAATTAAACTTTTTTTGGATATAATTAAAAAAAAACAGTTTTTATACCTAGGTACTCTACAAGGTAACGAATAATAAATACAAAGTCATAACAAAAAACAGAAATGTAAAAAAGCTTACAAAACTACATTATTCTATTCTTCGCACCGCATGATCCCGGCATAATAAAACCCTTCTAATATTTTCTCGCAAAACATTTTCTAATTGATTCCTTGATATACTTTGCATTGCTTGATGTATTCGGTGTTTAAGATTTTCTAGAGTTGCAGGTGGTGTTTTGTAGACCTTTTCTTTTAAGTAGCTCCAAATGAAAAAATCAAATAGGGTTAAATCAGGTGACCTAGCGGGCCACCTTATAGTGCCATTTGTTCCCAACGATTGTTGGCGAAATCTTTGATTTAAATAATTAGTCACAATTCGTAAGTTGTTGGCAGGTGCACCATCTTGCTGAAATATGTAATTGTTTGCTGGAAGAGAAAAGTTCAATTTCGTTCTGTAGAAAATTTAGATACATGCGTACATTCAGGCGTAGATTGAAAAAAATCGGGTCTATAATATGGGTTCGAACGATTCCTAACCAAACGTTAATTCTAAACTGTTCCTGGAATGCTTCATCTCCTACTAATCGGCGGTTTTCCGTGGCCCAATATCTGGTATTTTGTCGGTTAAACAGTTCCAGACTGCTAAATCTTGATTCATCCGAATAAATAATTTTGTGATAAAATGTTTTCTCTCGATTGTAATTTTCTAGAAACCAATTGCAATATGCTAGACTTCTAGGAAAATCATTTTCATATAAATGCGGTGCGTGGAGATCTGGATACCTTTCAGCATATAATCTTGCTGAGCATTCACCAGAAATGATCAACATATTAATTTGTTGTTCCCGAGTATAAAATGACATTTTTAACAAACAATTTTGCTTATATGTAGGTAGTCAATTTTTTAACAATTAAAAACTTTTAACAACGCGAATATGTCGCAACTATAACGTTTTGAAAATCAAACGATCTGACAATTATTATTTCCATTCAATTACTCGTATGTTTTTTCAAGCGTACTTAGGTAAATGCGTAGCTGATTTTATGTTAACGAAATGCTGTTTTTTTTTTAATTGTGACAGTTTCGAATCCAACATTAACTGAAAATTTTAATGAATCCAAATAATAGGTATGTCATGCCCTACGTTTTTAACACTGCCAAGGGTTTGCATTCAATTATTTTTTCAAAGCATACTGAGTAAATGTAAACTGAATTTTATTCTAAATGACATTCTTGAAAGAACAGTATTTTATTTATTACTATTATTTTATAACACATGATTTAGAAGTTAACGTTTGTTGAGTTGTTTTTACATAGTAAAATGGATTTACTTTATGGGTATTTAGTGTTTAGTATTCTATTTAAAATATTGGTGAAAATTTTTTCTAACCATTAGTAATCACAAATACTAAGTACTTCAGCAGAATTTTATAAATTACAATTAAGAGATTAAAAATACATAATAATCTTAGACTATTCATTGAATTATTTTGTACAATAACGAGTACTTACTTCAAAATGGCGGAACATTGAAATCAACAAAAACTCCGCCTGAACCGCCATTTTAAAAACAAAAGACGACTTGTGATAGATCATTAGAATGGGAATTTAAAGAGGCATCGTGCTATGAAGAAAAATTGGTAGGTTCTTATTTAAAATAAGAAAAATAAGGCCACTTTCGGTAAAACCGGATCTGTTTTTAATGCCAAAAAATGCATTTTTATCCACTAAATCTTCTTCCCAAATTTAAAATAAGAAAAATAAGGCAACTTCCGGTAAAACCGGAAGTGATACTCCTCATCTGTTTTTAATATCAAAAAATGTATTTTTATCCACTAAATCTTCTGCCCAAAATTCAAATTTCCTAATTCTTGTTTTAACAAAGTTAAGGTATGTATAATGATTTTGTTGACACCGGGTATAAAGGTGCGAACCCACTTATGCCATGCCACGTCACGCCACCCGACGCGACGCGACGTTACAAAACGTAAAGCGTTGTGAAGCCATATATGTAGGTAAGCTTCAGTGTATCGCGAACTCACTTGCCGATGCCATTCCATGTCATGCCACCCGATACGATACGACGTCGTCGACATCTATCAAATGGGTTCTGCTCGACGTCCGTAGAATAGCGTGGAACACCCTTTCTTCCCCGCGACCCTTGCCCTTGCTGCCTGTGTTTAAATTAAATCGAATAATTGTGGAGGTAATTAATATAATATTACCCACGTTCATGGTAATTTTATCAAATCGAACAAAATGCGTCTAACCTCTTCAAAGTACAGTAATATATTGCAAATAAGACACTGTAACAGCCATTGATTATACACACTGTATAATAAACGGTAACAGGTGATCATTCATTGTCTTTATATAAGGGGGCGGGATTTGGATAAACAGATTGCTTTGTGTCGGTTCCGACAGTAAATGTCAATTATTATTGCAGGTGGTAACCGGTGCTCTTTGTTGTTAAATTAAAGTTTATTATAAGTTTTTGTTATGAACAAAATATTAATAAAATTAATAATAAATTAAAGATTAGTTTTAACCTTTATCATTGACTTTCACACACAGTCAATTCTTTTATTTAAGTTTATCAAGCTATGTAAGTAGTTTATAACATGCCTAAGATAATTATGTGCTATATTTATATATATATATATATATATATATATATATATATATATATATATATATATATATATATATATATATATATATATATTATTATTATATATATTATACCTTACTTAATAAAAGTTGCATCCGCTTTATTAATATAGTAGGTTTATTGCGTTGGAAAGTTTTTGACGATTTCTAGCGGTTTTGAAACGTAGAATGAGCGAGATTGTCTCCTTCCAGGCTGGCAACACTGCTTGCTGCACGTATCCGTTCCAGTTTCTTAAACGACTTTGCTTTGAGCGGTCATAATGAACGAGAAATTTATTGAAAAGGTACGGCAATATGATTGTCTGTTTGATATACATTCCCGCAAATACCGAGACGACAATATGAGACATGAGGCCTGGGAAGAAATTGGGAAGGAAATGAATATATCAAGGAAAAATAACATTAAGTATTTTATTGAAATTGAGACATTTTTACAAAATATTAATTGTTTGGATAATGACACCTTCCCATGCGAACAATATATCGACCTACCATGGTACACTACCCACTGGCGAATTGAAATATTCCTTAAATTGTTCCCTGACACAAGATCTTTGCGCAAATTTCATTCTTACAGGAGCAACGTCTAGTAAACAAGAATTTACTTTATTAAAATAAGTTATGTCTGGTTCAATATCATTATTAGTACATAGCATAATGTGAAGACAGCAGCATGCCAATACTATCTTATCTACAAATTTTGGTTGAATTTCAAAATACTTCGTAAAAACTCTCCACCTGGCAGCCAAGATCACGAAGGCATTTTCGACAACACGTCTTGCTCTCGATAACCTATAATTAAATATTTTCTTTTGTTCGTTTCCCGCGATTAAATTTCTACTATATGGGCGAAGTAAATATGATTTCAATGGGAACGCTTCGTCACCCACAGTTGCATAAGGCAAATTTTCTCCATCTTGGGTCAATGGTGCATCTGCTGGTATATTTAACCCTCCATTTTCCAAAGATTTTCCGTCACTGTTTCGACCATAGGATCCTACATCCACAGCTATAAATTTATAATTTGCATCTACAAGGGCAAATAGAACAATGGAATTGGTGCCCTTATAATTAAAATATGCAGAACTTCCATTAACGGGACAACGAATGTTTATATGTTTGCCGTCGTTTGCCCCAAAGCAATTAGGAAAATTCCAAATATTTTTGCACCTTTGAGCAACTTCATCCCAGTATTCTGCTGTGGGGGTTGGCATAACAATTGGACTCAATTCTTCCCATATAGCCTTACAAACTTGCCACACCATTGTTCGACAGTATTGAATCCCACTCTAAAATGGAATCCAATAGACCTAAATAAATTTCCTGTAGGTAAATATCTGAAAACAGGCACAAAAATCAAAGCATATTACATTATATTCTTATCACATGCGCATTCCATAACTTCGTTTATAATGTACATGTTATTTTAGCATCTTCTGCAAAGGAATCTTGGACAAAACTTAGAAATTGCTATATGAACCCACTGAAAAGGCGCCGTTCAAAAAAAGTGGCCAAGCAGGGAAAAAATCACCCCTTGGAAGTATGAACAAGAGATATCCTTTCTTCAGCCATATTTACATAACAGAGAGTAAATATTATATTTTGTTTTCTGTGTGCTACGTTATCTTATGTTTCATAATGATTACAGTACTGAAATTTATTTTGAGAAAATCGCTCAAGAAACAGTGAGTGCAGAGGAAGATACTTCAAACGATGGAAACGAAGAAGATGACGAACCTGAAAGGAGTCAAAGTGGTGAAGAAAACGAAAAAACCGTTTTTCAGTCTGAAGCACTACCTCATCTCCACATAATAACAGAAACGCGATAAGACGTTACGATTTTCCAATGTCCAAAAAACCTACCAGTAATAAGCTGATGCCAGCAGAGGAAACGGTTCATATAATGAAACAGAACACCGAACTTTGTCGATCTAAAAATGAGAATAAACAAGTTAAGCTGCATAACGAGCTAGACGAATCGCACATGTTTCATTTGAGCAAGCAAAACGATTGCCAGAATTAGATCAAGCAAGGATTAAATTGGAATTATACAAATTAATTCATGAAGCTGAAATTCGTAAACTGCAAAATCAAGCAAGATGTGTGTTCACATTCTTTCAATCACTCCTTTAGTTCTGCAGTGTCTCTGTTCTAGATTAATCCGAGTCCTTATACTACTTAATTAGTTATTAATTTTCTCAATGTTACCAAAAAGTATAGATGTAGGGTAGATAAAATTATTTATTGAGTTTCGTTTTCTTATTATGTTATGTTTTACATAATTATATATTGGTTTATTTTATATGTAGGTATAGTTTATATTCATACTCACCGTAAACAAATAGCTAGTCGTTCTCTGGAACCAATGGACTTGCTAAATTTTGTATTGCACTTTCCAATTTTTTCTTTTAATAAAGTATGCAGATAATCAAATTGCTTTTTATTCAACCGAAAATACATGTGATAACGACTTCGGTTTCGCTTCAATTCGAGTTGTTTCACTAAAAAGCACCATATTTTTCTCGTGTTTTATTTAATTCGTACACCCAGTACTTTCTCTTCTTTTTACTTTTTAGCACAAACATCGCTGCACGGCATTGCTCCAATTCTTGTTCCCGTTCATTCGAAGAACTACTAGCATACCCACTTTCCATCTTACTGGGTTTACCGACCACCTTAGGGGCAGCAAGTTTCAATTTTTTTAATGAATCTTTTAAATATACGTCGTGTGGCGTAGCGTGCTGTCTGATAAGTGAGTACACCTATCTGCAAAAAACGTCGTATGTCGTAAGACGTGGGATGCCGTCGCGTCGGGTGGCGAGGCGTGGTATGGGATAAGTGCAGCTTAATTCACTTAAGAAAAGAAATTAAACGCAACCTAACGTAGGTCCTGATATATTACGTTCCCCTTTCAAGGTACAATTGCATTTGTAAGGGAGATGTTTAAACAACATTCAAAATTTGAATTTGTATTTTAACATAAAAAAGGACAGTACATTATGAAATCCCAAAATATGCAAAATTTTTCAACCTAACATATCTACGTGATGTAAATACTGAATTAAGAGTCCCTTCCCGTGGAAGGAATAAAAATTCAAAATTTAAAAAATATGGCTGTGGTTTCTAAGGTAAAAAATCCTTCCCCGTTCCGATATCCCAAGCGGCCACGGTCAACGAAAGTATTCACTTTTTCATCCATTATTGTATCATCATCGGTATCAGGTCTAATCTTAATGCCTTCCTTCGATACAAAGGAGGAGTGTGTAGCTATCTCATCACTGGAAGAGGATTTCTTCTATTAACAACGTGATTTGGTTCAAATGTCCTAATCTTAAATTTATGAACTGTTACATTTATAGGTCTCCCAATAATAGTAACCCTCAAGACTTCTTCTAATACTTTAATTTTAAAGTTGACTAATACTTTAATTTTAAAGTTGACTATCTTCGATCTCAGTTTCCTTCTTGCAATATCTCAATTCTAGGAGATCTCAATGTTCATAACTCTAACTGCCCAAATTCCGTGAATTTGGTGGGCGGACGAAGGCCGTGTTTGAACGTTTTGTTTAAAAGCTGCTTAATAACAATGGTTGTGTGGTCGGATGCGTTTTTAGGCCTACTTTAGAAAACTCCTTTCCGCAAACGTTGCATTACCTCTAACAGTATTGACCGCCCGACTCTAAAGAATCTATTCTTGAAGCACAATTTTACGCGGGTCATAGAAATTCATGAACGTTACCTTGATTTTCGACGTTGAGATTATCGCTTTTTCCTCTCAGGATTGAAAAATCTCTGCAATCTTGAAACACATAAGCGATTTACTTTTAGATCTGCTGCAAGTATTTTAGAACCATCTTTGAAAAATTTTTTAAAATCCTCAACTTTTTTTTTATGATTGGGATTGTGTAAAAGTGAGGAGCTCGATCGATTTCAGTCATCTCTGCGACATTTCTCACCTTGAGAGGACAATCTGTGTTGATGGTTCCCCTAATTTTTTCACCGGAAACGGCACTACGAGTGGTGGAAGAACGCACTATTACTACATCAAAACGTAGGAGTAATAAACCCTTTCAATGATATAATAGTTTCGGAAATCGTCACGTTGTTTGCTGGATGTCAAACTTAACGATTGGTCTTGAGTACAGGTAAATGAAATACTTGCGGAAAATATCCTCAAAAAATGCTTTCGAACGACATTCATATTGCTATACAATGTCCATTAAAAGATTGGGTTGACTTTCACCTTTGGTTGGGGTTGAAATAGGAGACGACTTTATTTAGTAAGCCATCATTTAGTAATAAAGAGCTGCACTCAACACAATACTATCTGTGAAATAAAAATTACTCGAGTGACAGCATGTTGCATAATTGAGCGCATAACGTACCAGTGTTACCATACCGCCGAAAATGCAATGGTTCCGCAAACTTTATGGCCATACCTCGCCCCTGGTGATTCAGAAACTACGTTCATCTGCCAGTACCTGGTCTGATTAGCTTCCGACCAGTAGACACTTAGTGGGGGCTATCGCCCACGCGTGTAATTTTTAAACAACTACACTACAAAGGAAACAAACAGAAGCAGTGTCGCAGGGAAATAAGCTCGGCACGGTTCCTCAACATCTTTGGAAGGGCGGGAAGTTAGTATAAGTCACCGACACACACCCTAAGTTCGTTAGAAGCAACGGGATGATTGCTCTTGTTCACTAGTGACCTTGATTACAGATACGTCCTTCCCACCTACACACTGTAAGGCAGAATAAACGTGCACAGGGAGCAATCGTGTACAAAAAGTTAACCCAGTTCCAGAACTGCTATTCAAATTCTGTGATAAATTCTTGTTTAAATTTACGTTATAAAAGTATTTATATCTACTTTAGTATAATTTCCTGTTTTATAATTAACTCTCGTAGCCCTGAATTCATTAAGGCCCGGTATTCTCAGTCCGGCCTGTCCAATAACCAATGTAATATATTTAAGCAAAGAATAATTTTCCTGCTTCATATATTTCCTGAAGAATAAACCCAGACCAAATAGAATTTATTTAAATTCGCACCTCTTGTGTAGAGATCCACTCATTTTTCCAGTGGGGAAAACCCCCGATATATTTACCGCGTGAAGGTAAACCATTTTTATGATAATAGTTAAAACCCTTTTAGTATAAGACCTGTCCTATTAGATTTAATTTCAGTTTTGATTTAAGTAAGAACCGTTATTTAACACTTAAGCGTGTCACCGATTAAGCAGAAAACGGTAATTAAATCTTGACCCTACGGGTAAAAGAGTATCACAGAACCTGTTCTGTGTGTATTTCGGTAATCAGATATCTTGTCAAATTTAGTCCTAATTCGAATTATTAAGGACTGCTTTTTCATTCCAAGTGTCCTTTCTCGTAATAAAAACCCAATTCGTCAGAGACATTAAATCTAATGACACCCAAATAAATCGCTATGCCTAGATCCAGAGAGCGTTTTAAATATTTTAAGGGTCGCTTCTTTCGCCTTCATATTGTAAATAATATAGTAATAGTAATGAACATATTAGTATTTGCAGTTAACAATTCGTCCTCTACAAAATTTAAATAATTTAATCCCGTTCAGATAATTCAGTAATTAATAATTAGAATTTATCCAGTAAATAATAGATCTAAGTTTATCCGTTTTAATTATCCAGTAATTCAAGAAAGATAAGTGTAAAAACCGTTAGATATCAAACTAAATACGCGAGTTTAAAAAATCGATTTTGTCTCTACTTAGAGAAACATCCATAGAATTTATAACGTTTTGTATATATGTAATGAAAGAAGAATTTTCTTTATATATTTCATGAGAGAAACTTAAACCAGCTTAAGCAGTCCCATTTGAATTATTGCTACATCTCCGAGCCGTATCTAGAGAATGTTAAAAGTGTGTAAATTAACGTATTTTGGCCGGATTTTTTCCAAGTAATTATTTATTGCATTGTTTGTGTAAGTAATAAATTTTCTCTCAACCAGTAATCATCACACACCACAGATGAAGCCGAAGATATTGTCGCTGCCGTCCCGAAAGAGATCCATTCACTTCTATCTTTTTGTAGTGGCGTGTTCAGTGATGTTTTCCCTTTCATTATTTTGAATTATATTTATGTTTACATTTTTTTTTTCGTTTGAAAAAGTTTAGAAGCGTAATATTTCGAAAACCATTCTGATTTTGTATTATCCGGCAGACTAGTGCAGGTAGCGAATTTATAAAGTAAACGTTCGAACCCGCCCTGTTTCCAATATTTGGTCAAGGCCACGAGTAAATTTTTATTGTACCGAACTTGCTCCCAGTAATTAAATAATTAATAGTCCAAAGAAAACGGCGTTACACACCAATATCATTTCATTCAATCACATAAATGAAGAAATACTCGAGAGATTTGAGTTTCTTTACAGTTGGCTGTGACCATTTCAGTAGAAGAAGCACGCCCGGGATTAATATATGGCATAAGGCACACCTCTACAAAAGTTTAGCTTTGTGTCTCTCATTGACGGGAAGAATCTATAAAATTTTGCCTATAATCCCTTTCTCATACTTTATTTTCACTGTTAACCTTCTATTAGGATTAAGGGTGTTTTGGATACCATAAAATTTAATCCAAAGCAAAATAAATTAATTTCTAAATTATAAAATAAATCATAATATCGGCGGTTATTATCTTCCCTATTAAAATAGGGAAACCATATGACAGTTGATTTCTAATATTGTTTGCAGTAACGATTAATATATGGCAGACACACGGCTGAGCGCCCGAATATAGGTTATTACGAAATGTAAAGCTACCGATTTAGCAAATCCAATTTTCTCAGTAATGGACTCCTTGTTTTCATTCTGACCTAAAGTAGCGTCTAACAAATAAAAATAATGACTTTTTCACATTTACTTATGCAAAATCGCTTTGGAAGAAATGACCCCAATTTTATGGAATGGGTGATAACTTAGTTATTAACATTATGAACTGAAATTTGCAAGACTTTTAAAGCAATGTTGAAGTTTGCAACAGTATTTGTTACAACTCCAAATGTCAAAAATTGTTTAAACAGAATACTTGTAAATGAAGGATAGTTTGGTAGGAATGGAAGAAGCAGCATGACAGTTCCCAACATTATAGCGATATCTATTCTCGTTGTTTTTCATTTATTTATTATTTATTTATCGCAACAACATTATTGGAATAAATAAAAACATTTTTGCAGCATTTAATTATTGTAAACGCATTCAATTTTATTTTCAAAGCTTTATTTTACCAAGTTAATCTAGTTATAGCAAACTAACTATTGTATGACGCGGCTAACTTCAGAGCCGTGAACTTTGGCATAAATAAATTTCAGTGCTGAAATAAAAATTGAGCAACCATATACAAGTTTGTACAACTTACGAACTTCAAAGTCGTTAACTATGAAGAAAATTAGCCTTTCCTTGTGCGTTAATTAAATAATAATTTTGGTCGCATAATTGTTGTTTATTTGCTGCACATAGAAGCAACCTTATGAATTTAAAAAGTAGATAGACAACTTTATAATTAAATAGGAATTTGTACATTGGAATATTTCATAAGTAATTCATAACCATAAGCATACTCAACGGAGAAAACATAACAAAAATTGTTATAGCCATAATACAAGAGAATACAACACATGTCGATGTGATCTTTGCAATAACTTATTCCTTAAATTTGCATTTTAACGGCGCATACATGGTGCCTAATTACTGGATAAGAAATAGTTTATTTATGCAGAAGGTAACGGATATGTGAAGTAAGCCGTGTCGATGTAATTTTGACACTGACTAGTTTCCTGTAGGGGTGAAAATTTTAATTTTAACGGCACAAGCAGTCCATAGTGGCCGCCTAATTACTGCGTATTAAAGAATAATTTATTGCGAAGTTCGCGGTTGTGAAGTTAACCGTATATAATTTTTACAATAAAACGAATAATCAGTGTCGAATTGTCATGCAAGAAAAAATTAATTTACTCATCAGGCTATGAAGTTAGCCTTGTCGATGTAATTTTGCCTATAAATTATTTCGTATGGGTGCGCCAGGTTTTATTTTAGCGGCGCAAAACAGCGCACCTAAATTGATTTATACAAAGTTTACGGCTCTGAAGTCAACCTCATTGATGTAATTTTTACCGCGCACATAATGGGTACCTAATTCTAGGAAAAAAAATATTAATTTATTCAAAATTTTATTTTAACAGAGTAAAGCGGCGCACAATTTACGACTAATTCCTAAGCAAGAAAACATTAATTTATGTCAAAATTCACCGCTCTGAAGTTAACCGTGCCAGGTAACTTTTTTCTATAAGGGCGCAAAATTTTATTTTAACGGTGCAAAATAGCGCCTAATTACTGACTAATGAAGATAATGAATAATTGAAAAGTTTGCTACTCCGTGAAGAATTTTTACTACAAATCATTTCCTGTCGGGACGAAAAACTTATTTCAACGACGCAAAATGACGCATAACCAGCGCCTAATTATACATAAGTTTAAATTACATTTAAAAAAAAGACTCTGCTATCCTCATATACCTAACTACTATTTATCTTTCTATTACGCAATGTAACAATCTATATTAGTTACTCGAATTATCCCAAGTGCTTTTCATCGGGCAAACTCGTCTACACCAATTAACCTGACTGGCCTAATGGGATAGATTTGATCCCTAATTAGTCAAAAAGACAATCTTTTTTTACATTGAATACATTAACAAACCATATACAGGATGATTCGCGATGGATAGCACGTTAGACGTTTCAGGTGAACCAGGAACTGATCACTCGAAAAATTTGATAGATAGCATATTTGGACATTCTCTACCCAACTAAAATATTTTCGACAATACGGTGTTGCCACTTCTATTAAAAAGTAGTAACTTTGATATTTTAAACGGAACATCCCGCATGTAATATTATTTTTAGCATCTTCATCAATTTCCTGATTTCTTCTTTTAACATTTCCCTATACCTAACTGTAACCGTTTTTGAAATAAAAATTAATTTCAATTAGACATAACCTTTAAAGATGCTGATAGCTTCGACGTCAGTGATATAATGATATCGAAATTTGGTTTAGAGTAAGGTAATACGCACGCTTTAACTGAACCCCAATTACTTCAATACAGGGTGGTTCAAAAATGTGGCTATCTCGTTTGCTTGAAAAAGTGACTAAAAATTGCTTATTTCAAATAGAACACCCTGTGTATTAATACTAATGCGGAAAGCTTCTGAAATTGGCCATTTATGTATGTATATCATAGCTATACCTAACTGGTGGGTTTTCCGATTTATGAGCATTTATTTGCGGAAATGCACTTTAAGAATTGTATCCCCATTCGGTTTTGTTAAGAAGGCCACGATTACTTTTTGATATTAACCTTGAGTCATTATCGTAATAATATCAACATTTTCATCCACTCAGAAGCTGAAAATACCTTCAGAAACGATGGAACATAATTATGCAAACGAAGTTCTTATGAATTCGTTTTGGACGGTGCGACAAAATTATTAGCAGGACATGCAGAAAGGTCAATGAAATGTATCCGAATCTACCACCAATGCGCGTCAGGAAATTTATACGAATTCAGGGAAATTTTTGTGTTTATATCAACTTTAAAATCAGTAAAAAAGTGCCTCGTATGGTAACTTACGACGAGAACCAGATCGTTGTTTTGGCATGTTCTCAGAAATAAAATATTCATCCGTACAAATAATCATGCAAAGGCATAACATGCATGATTATAAAGCCACCAATGTTGTCATGTATCCATGATTTTATCAAGATTGCCGATAAATTTCGAATTTATAAATTATTTGTTAGTACCGAACATCTTGAATGGGATATAGACTCTCGTAATTGGACCTATTCATGCATCAATAATTGGAGAAGGTTTCCTATTGTAACGTTATCTTTTGTCGTTACGTAATTTAAAGGTTTACGAATTTGTTTGTACTTTCTAAAAGACGAAAATGAAGTTTTGTTGTTGATCGAAGTAAAATGGAAGTTTAAAAAGGAGAATGTGATTTACATTTTATTATCGATATTTAGGGAAACCCTTTCACCAGAGTTTGAAAGGAAACATTCGTCAGTGTATTTATAAATAAGGATAGTTTTGTAGAAATAAATTCTTTCGTATTTTAACTTGGTTAAATTAAATTAAATTGATGATTTTCGAAGATGTTCAAAAACCAATATGGCCGCGTTAGCTGTAGGCTTAGAGGCGTACAGTTTTTTTGTTACGGTGACGTAGGTGTTATCGCAAAACGGCGTTGAACCAGGTTCGTGTAGAAGGAACTTTCGTTTTAGGGTGTTCTTCCCCTAACACAAAATGCAAAGTAAGGGATCATATAATTCTTCAACCTTCACGATACCAATTTATGGTTACGTGTTGTTAGTCCTTACATATATATATATATATATATATATATATATATACACATATCGATATCCGGAACGGCGCTTAGTGTTTAAAGTACGTAGTGCTCTCGCCCTCCTCTGACGAAGTTTTCAATTGTTTTTGCGGAAAAATGCAATGATTGTTTCAATGTTACTAACATTAAGTTAACAGTGCGCTATTAAACAAATAACCTGCTGTAAATAAATAAGGCTTTTTCGTAATTTAAGATATTAAGAATTAATCAGAACATTATTAATGTAAAGATAATAAGTAACGCTCTGTAAATAATCTCACTTGTGGAGTATAGTTAAAGAATATAAAATTAAGTGAACGAATTACGTGTCAATGTAAACATTAGCGTGTACACGAGCAATTGAAATTCGAACCACAACGTAAGGAGCAAAAGGTAGCAGTCACCATCTGTATGATATCGCAAGCGTTCCGCATTATCAACAGTATCGTCGAGGTTACCGTCCGTGCCAGAATCTGTGTAACCAAAGGGCCTCTCCAAATAAGGTAACTTATTGTGTTTTTCTTGTGGTGATTGACAGAATTTAAATAAATGTTTGAGTGTTTTTTATTATTATATTATTTAGGTGTAAAATAAATGCATAGACGCACTCTTGATTTAAATTTTAAGACCAGTGCATTAATTCAGAGAATTATTCAAATTTATTTGAAGTGTTTTATTAATGTTACTCAAACTGACGAACGTTTATATCGTAATTAACTAATTAGATTAAGAGAAAGCCGTTATCGAAACTAGCTAGGGTCACAGCCAAATTTAAATAAGCTATTTGATGCTGCTTGCATAACAATCCAGGTTGTATCCCATTTTTCTTGTTTTTTATTTATTTTATTTATTATGTTCATTTAGGTTATTGAACTTCTTTTAATGTGAACCTATTTATTACACAGCATCTGAGGATAAGTAATTTTCCTGTTTGTTACT
This sequence comes from Vesta saturnalis, assembly GCA_036346205.1. Taxonomy (NCBI): domain Eukaryota; kingdom Metazoa; phylum Arthropoda; class Insecta; order Coleoptera; family Lampyridae; genus Vesta; species Vesta saturnalis. Next base: position 1,780,109 of record JARFJB010001038.1, read on the forward strand.
TAATTTGCTCATTAAAATTAACGTAATTATATCGAGTTTAGTTTGCACGAAATAATCACGGCCGAAACTTTTCAAGTGATTATTTAACTACAACGATGAATCATTGCATTGTTTTTTTATGAAATGAGCATAATTACTTGCAGTCTGAGGAATTCAACATCAAACGATTGTGTACAGAATTAAAGCGTTTTTTATTTATTTTATTTTTTTTTTCATTTTTTTTGGATTGATGAAGTGAATTATTTCACATATTGAGTTTTTGTAGCGTTTGTTTAACAAATAAGTGGCGCTACGCTATTATTTTATTTAAGCGTCAAAATATTTGTTTTGAAACATTTCAGAGTTGCCTGCGGAGATTAAGTATAGGTAAGCAAGTTATTTGAGTATTTTAAGCGAGCTGTCGTAATTAGGCATTTCATCCCCTATTTTTACATTCCAAATACTCTGGCGCCCGTTCCGGTTTTATAACGATTTCAACCCCGATTTCGACTTATATATAGTATGCTATCCTATCGTGCGCAAAATTAATTAATATCTTACTTACCCCCGACCGCTGGATAGTCGTGCAAAAGCCAATTTTAACCGTTATTTCGCGTAACTGCCAGTTTATACCGTAACCACCTTCAAGAAATGAAGCATGAAGACCCTCCACAGAATTGAATTTTGTGAAACGACGTTGGTAAGCACCCAAGAAGATCCATTTGTTTTAAATAAAATAATTTGGACCTACCAATCAAAATTTTCAAGAGAAGGGATTTTCAATAGAAAAAATTTAAATTTAAATAATTTAGTTTCAATGTATTCTGCATGTTGATGGATAACCAAGTGAGGTATAATATATATGAGAAGTAACATCCAGAAGATACCTAAATATTTTGGAAAATAATGTAGAGAACTTTGTCACCTCTTGAAAAATGTCGAAATTGTTGGTATCAATTAGACGGGCTTTTGTTCATTATACTAGAGAAGTGATCAGAAAACTTCAAAGGCTTTTTTACGATCGGTGGATGAGACGTTTGGGATCGTGGAGTTGGAATACGAGATCACCCGATCTTACTCTATTAGATTTTTATCTAGGGGGATGTTGTCACGTGGTCGTGATTTTATCGATTATTGCCCGTTAGTTGCGAAATTATGAATTATTTATTGATACCGGACTTCTGAAATGTAAAATAAGTTTAAGCAATTGAACTTGATAACGCGTAATTTTTTGGGAAGCTTTTAGATTGTAACGTTTTTTTTTGTCTCTTACATATTTCGAAAATATTCGAAATTTTTACAAATGGTAGTCGCTTGTAGAATCTTTATTCTGAAAACGAAATATAAATTTTGGTTTGTTTATCAAGCTTAGATTGGAGTCTAAATTAAGATTTGGTTTCGTATTGGTATCGATAGATAGTGGAATCCCTTTTACTAATTTGGCTAAGAATTAATTAGTTCCATAGTAAATAATGGTTGTTACCTTGTATTCAAATATAGTGTAGAATGTATACATTACAGGTTTTAAATGTTTCGGCGACAGATTGGCGGAAGTTTTCGACAAAATTTAGGTCCCAAACAAAGAGTTTCGCTTTTAGATACAAGGTGTTAAGCGCTAGCGTAGCAATGAAATCATCAACTTACAGGATATCAATTACATTTATAATAACCCGCTTGTTGTGATATGTTTTTTTTTGTGATGCAATTTTCCCCTCGGCTTTTCAGTTTCGCTCGGTTTTGGGGCGCATTAAAAATTTAAGCAGCCCTTTTGATGATTGGTTATTTAAGACTTAAGTGGATAAGATACAATGTGGCGAATTCTGATGATGTAGTCTTGGATGAGAGGCAATGATGTAGACTCCCGTTATTGTGGCTCCGGCCGCGTACTCGAAATGTGTGTTGGAGGTAGATACAATCTTCTTATATCTGTATCGTGGTGAAAGAGCTTTCGTTAGTCAATATTAGACTTAGCTCACTGGCTAAAGGGTCAAAACTTTTACAGGGATCAAGCTACAAACTTAAAAACACTGTCAGTTTATTCCCCAACTGCTTTCCTAAAAAAAAGGGTACATTTAAACGGATAGGAGGCGGCGTGGGGCCCGCAAGAATTGTTCGTACTGCCGTTTTATAGCAAGATATTTTAGATGAAGTAGATAACAATCCTACATCAAGTGTTAGAAAACTTGCGACGCAAGATAATATTTCAAAAGACAGTGTGCACAGAATACTTCGAAAACAACTATTATATCCGCACCATTTTCAAAAAGTACAGAGGGTTTGAATCTAGAAGATTATCCAGCACGCCGGGTTTTTAGAAAAACGGAGAGAGAATCCAAATTTTATTTCATCAGTACTGTTTACTGATGAAGCCAGATTTACGAGAAATGGCATAATAAACTCCCATAATTTACATTTGTGGGTCGATGAAAATCCACCCGTATAATTCAATCAAGGCATCAGCAAAGATTCATAGTGAATGTACGGGCTGGAATAATTGGAAACCACTTAATTGGTTCATTTATAATTGATGGCCGTTTAAATGGACAATCGTATCTAGATTTAACTTTATTATTAGATGACATTCCTTTGCAAACCAGAATTAATATGTGGTACACGAATGATGGCGCTCCACCTCACTTTAGTGTTACGGTACGTAATCACACTTAAACGTTGAGTACCCCGAAAAGTGGATTGGAGGAGGAGATCCAATTGCATAACCACCGCGTACTCCATAATTAAATACACTAGATTCACTCTTCTGCGTTTGCCTCAAAAGTTAGGTGTATACAATACCCGTACAAACAAGGAATGACTTATTAGATAGAATTCATTTCCATGCCATCAGGAACAATCCAGGAATGTAATTCCGTAAAATTGTTATTTTTTATATCAATAACATTGTGCTTTAAGTGTTTTCCCGTTTTTAGTGAATTAATTCCGTAACGTTGTTATTATTTAACAATAACCCTCATGGCATACGTGTAAATTAAAATTATGTGCCCGCAGGTAATCTAAAAGTGGTCTGTTGGCATAGTCTTCGACGATAACTTTGATCTGTTTAGCAGTATTCTTGTATACCTTTTTTTGCCGCACTTCATTTCTTGTCACAAACTGTTCTATTTTCAATCTGTTTAAACTTTCTTCTTTTTTAACAAACACTTTCACAAATTTCCACAGATTAGGATGGGCTGTATTGATCATTGATGAGAAACTATTGTGCCACCCTTCAACTGTATTGTTGGTGCGTGGAATATCTTTCAGAGTAACGTCGTAGCAATTCCATATATTTCTGGCAAATAATGGGTGGGGGCCTTCTTCCTCTTCTGTTATTTTAGTAACTCCGCATTCTGAGTGTAGAATTCGCTATCAAGCAAAGTTTAAAACGACTCGGTGACATCGCCCTCCGGCACGAACGCAAGAGCTGCTAGAAGCCGCAACTCGACATAAATTCCAAATTTTCCGCAGTAGTAAACAGCAAAATTCTGTCATCACCGGGTCCACTGTCGTGCAGCAAAAACGGTTGTCCAGATGATGTGGTGGTACATTCCTGCGGAACGACTAATTCTTGCAATGGGATTTGCAGGAACGGCTTGTTCTGTTGCGCGTACTCGCTGAATAGTTTTTCTCATGCAGCAGCAACGAATACATCTTCAGAATAGTTGCTATCACCAATTGCGCACTGGGTTCAATTTGTTTTGCATGGTTTTCATTCTTGTAACACCTCTTCGGGCTTCAATTTCTACTGCATCAGGAATATGATTGTAAACACTACGTTTAACAACTTCTTCTCCGAGAGTATGAACTCTCCCAGAGCAACGCCACTTGTGGTATTGTGCACATTTCCAAATAACTTTTCCATTTGAATTTTTCTTTTATATGAACGTGACCGTTAAGAACCAATAACTGGCGGCCTTTCTCACTCTCGATATACGGTAGCACCATCGTCACGGTAGGATACTATCAATGTAACTGAATTTTTAACTCGGAAAGGTTAGCACTTATATTGTTTCAAGTTAAGATAAAGCGATTAGCAAAATTCAAACTCTATTAGGGGAGCCCATTATGCCAATTAACATGGCCTAATTAACATGGCATATATAATATATAATAATAGCACATTCTCCTAGGGGTTGAACCACCTACTAGGCGCGTCCCCAGGTGGCGGATAGGGGAACGACCTTGCAAATGATCGTAAGTGATGCAAGGCCAACACCGAAATATGAGCTCGTGGCGTCAACCCGCCACTGTTAGCTCTACATAATACGGTGTCGCCGACCAGTTCACGTGGGGCCTTGTAACTAACAAGGACAGGTCCGGCAACCCTGCGTCCCCTTATCTGGAAGCTCACTTTTCTTATACTTGTTTGAGTGGCTTCCCTAACTTTAATTCTTTTCTATCGGAGCACCCTCGCACTAACTCTTGTTTTCTTCAGGCTCCCAGCGAAATCTAAGAAACCTCTTCTCTTTTCATTCTATTCTTCCCAGGACATGCGCCGTCAAAAGCGTATACGGGTGTGGCAAGCCCGGGATGTCCTTGCTAGGGACGGCTGAGCGCTAGCCGTGTCCTAATACCGCAACCGCGAACTGTACTTCAGAGACTCTAGCAGGGCGTGGCTAGGGAATGTTGTACAGCTAGCGGTCGGTGGTTTTGGCTTTACCGCTCGGACTGCGAGGAAGGTAACCTCCATAAAAAATCCCCCAATCCCAAGGTCGTGTGGCAGTTTTAGGTGCCGAAGGGATTGCGCGAGGGGAAGCCTGAGCGTGGCCAGGGGGAAGCCTGGTCCCTTGCGATGAAACGCCTGTGGGGAAATTGGAGCATCTCCACAGTATTTCGCTCCTTACCACAGTATGGGAGCACTGCGGTGGTCGACATTTCTTGTTTCTTCTCGTTCTCGTGGGAACAATATGTATGTTGCGTCAAATAAATCTTCGAGTGCCAACTCTTTAAACATGGCAGTGGATGAGGGCCCACTTAATATTCCATCGAAATCAAGGAATATGGAGAAGGAGGTACAACCCCGGTTCCTTATTCTAAAAAGGAAAGATGGGTTGAATTTCGACAAAATCAGCCCCTTTGTGATTCAAAAGGTTTTATATGGAATTCTAGGTAATTTGAAAATGACTAGAAAGATTAAGGAAGGATTACTGATTGAAACCGGTTCAAATGCCCAAAGTGGTAAAGCTCAAAAAATAACCAAGTTTCACATATTTGAAATTGAAGTAATTGCTCATAGGACGATGAACACGTGTAAAGGTGTTATCTCTTGTCGTGACCTATTAAATTGCACTATCGACGATATATGTTCGGAATTGGGCAATTAAGGTGTTATTGATGTACAAAGACTAAAAACTAAAATAAATGGCGAGCTACAAGATTCCCCCGTACATGTTTTAACTTTTAATAGCCCGGTATTGCCAAAAAGCATAAAAGTTGCTTTCTACTCCTTAAGTGTTCGTTTGTACATCCCTCCGCCTACGAAGTGTTTTAAATGTCACAAATTCGGTCATATTTCGTCTGAATGTACCGTTGAAGAACAACTGTGTGTTTGTGGAAAAGTCCTACATATCGGCAACCCTTGTGAGGTACCACTAACATGTGTTAACTGTGGTGGTTCACATTCTGCTAGATTTAGCAAATGCCCTGCTCTTCAGCAGGAACAAGCAATTCAGGAAGTCCGAGTAAAAGAAAAAATAACCTACTTAGAAGCAAAAAGAAAGATAGTAATTTCCACACCTGTCCCTAAAATCAGCTACGCGAAAGCTACCTCATCACCGATGGTCACCGAACCCGGACCTGATGTAAAATCTCTGCAAAAGAATTGCTCCCACTTTTAATTGGAGCACTCAAGCCCCTACTGAATACCAACATTCAACCTGAAGTTAGTGAAAATTTTGTAAAACCCCTTCCTCCTTCTCGTACCTCTTCCCCTAGCTTGGAGAAGAGAAAGCGCGAGTCTATTGACAGCATATCTGTATCTGAAGATGACTCAGGAACTTCTGAGATTACTGAACAAGACCCTCAAACCAAAAAAAAGAAAGAAGGGGTCGGAGAAGAGGTAGACCAAGAAAGGTACCGCTGCCATCGAAGACGATACATTTTAATAATTACTGTGATATATTTGTGATATTCGAACTGTGATATAACGCAATTTCTTGTTGTTGTTTATCGTTAATTTATTACTGTTCTGTTTGTGATTGTTTTATTTATACATTCTACGTTAATTTATAATTGTCTTGTTTAAATTATTGTTTTTACTTAAACAAGTATTTTTGTATTTTTTATTACAAATTTTATTTATACCTTGCTAAATCTAAGGATTTCGTTAATTGTCCACAAAATTTATTTATTCCCTTTTTTTTTTTTATATACTAATTTAATCATGGGAATTGTTATCCAGTGGAATTGTAATGGATTTGCTCACCACTATTGTGAATTAAAAAATATCATTAACGATTTCAACCCGTTGATTTTGTGTCTGCAAGAAACTCACTTCAAACCGGAAAAACAATTTCTCCTACGCAGACACCATATCATCAGAAAAGATGCCTTATCTACACTTAGAGCGAAAGGTGGAGTTGCAATAGTAATCAGAGAAGATGTTCAATTTATTGTATTGCCCATCAAAACGGAACTGCAAGCTGTTGCTGCAACAATATCTGCGCCACTAAATATTACAATATGTAATATATATTTACCAAGTACAAATTAATCAGCTACCAGTTCCTTTTATGCTAACCGGGGACTTTAACGCCCACAGCCCCCTATGGGACTCCTCTCGCTCAGATGCGGGTGGAAAAAAGCTTGAAAACATATTAGATATATATCAATTAGTTCTCATGAACACAGGAGAAGACACCCATCTATGTGCCAGATCAGGATCTTTTTCTGCAGTAGATCTAACAATTGTATCCCCCTGTATAGCTACATTATTTTCTTGGGCAGTATTAGATGATCTAAATTTTAGCGACCATTTTCCAATTATTATAACTATCTATAGAAGAAGTTACAAAGATATAATTAATGCAGCTACTGCGTCAATTCCGAAAATTGGTGGAAAACTAACTAATCGCAAAGTGCCATGGTGGAACCAAACAGTTCAAGATTCTATAAAAGCCAAAAAGCGAGCATTAAATATCTTTCGAAAACATCCGACATGTGAAAATCTGATCTTATTCAAAAGGCTAGAGCATTATCGCGGCGAGTTACTCTTCAGAGTAAAAGAGACTCCTGGCATAATATGTTACAAAGATTAACCGCAATATTCCAAACACAGAAGTATGGAGAAAATAAAAGCAATAACAGGCAAACACACCACACCCTCTATACAGTTAGAAACCAGCAGAAACAACATTACCAGCAATGCAAATGATATAACAGAGCTTTTGGCAGACCGATTTGAATATTCTAGTAGTTCAAGTAATTATAATCCTTCCTTCCTGAGAACCAAAGGAAATCAGGAGGTAATGCTGAATTTCTTAGACAGCAACGAATATGAGTATAATTCGCCATTTTCGATTAAAGAGCTTAAGGCGCCCTCAAATGTAAAAATCATCCGCTTACGGGCCCGACCTAGTCTCATATGAAATGCTACATAACCTAACAACTGGATACAAAGAACTCCTCCTAAAGACATTTAACAAAATCTGGGCGGAAGAGTTTATCCGCGAAACTGGAAGGTAGCAACTATTATACCCATCCTTAAAATGGTAAAACCCGTACTTAGCTACCAGTTATCGACCTATAAGCCTGACATCCTGTATGGCAAAGCTACTCGAGAGGATGATAAGTAATAGGCTAATGTGGATTCTTGAAAAAAACAAATACTTAACAAACTGCCAGGCGGGATTCAGGAAGCATAGATCCACAACAGATCAGCTAGTTCACCTGCAGGATGTTGTACTAAAGGCCTTTGCGCAGAGACATCATGCCGTTGCAGTTTTCTTCGATGTCGAGAAGGCATTCGACATGACGTGGAGGTATGGGGTAATGAAGAGGCTCTATGACTGGGGCCTAAGGGGAAATTTACCAAAATTTGTAGCATCTTTCCTCGAGGAACGGATATTTCGAGTGCGTGTAGGCAACTGCCTTTCAACTGCCAGAGTTCTAGAAAACGGTATCCCTCAAGGATCTACACTAAGTGTCACGTTATTTGCAATAGCAATAAATTCCCTAGTATCCTCTATACCTAGAGACATCCATAAATACCTGTATGTGGACGACCTGACGATCCTATACTCTGCGCCTACGGTCGGAGAAATAAATAAAAAGATGCAACAGGCTATAGATCAAATAGCGCTAAACTCTAGAGATATGGGTTTCACATTATCACTGGAAAAAACCTATACGATGCATTTCTGCAAACTTAGAAAACCACATTATGGACCACGATTAACGTTAAACAATCGTCCCATTCTATGCAAGAATGCTGGTATCTTCCTTGGGTTAACGCTGGACTCCAAACTTTCCTGGAGAGATCACATTACAGATTTAGTTACGCGTTGTAAAAAAAGCTTGAATGTAATAAAGATTCTGTCTCATCTACATTGGGGAGCAGATACAGAGACCCTGTTACAGATATATACAGCCTTAATACGAAGCAAGATGGACTACGGTTGTGAAGCATACTCCTCAGCTGCCCCAAGCATACTAAAACCACTGCAAGCAATCCAAAATGCGGCAATTAGATATGCACTAGGAGCTTTCTATACAAGTCCAAGTGAGAGCCTTTGTTGCGAATCTGGCCTAGAACCCATTGAATTACATCGACAAACTAAAATCTTACGATATGCGTGCAAAATTAAAGCTCAGGAAAACCACCCAAACCATGATATCCTATTTTCGAATAATTTGGTCATTAGAAACTGGCAAAGACTGCACAAACCATTATCTGTAAATATCTCACAAATACTCAGTACGATCAACTACGAAATCCTCCAAATAATTAATGTAGGATCACTAGAAGTCCCGCCGTGGCTAATACCACCAACAATTATAATTAACATTCTATCTCGATTCCCAAAAGAAAATACACCTCCATCTGTATATCAAGTCGAATTTAATAAAATATTGAACGACCGAGACTATCTAACAATTTATACAGACGGATCTAAAACCGCTATAGGTGTGGGGGCGGCTTTCTCCGTAAATGGTATACAGCATAGCTGGTCGATGCCGACACATGCTTCAATCTACGAAGCCGAACTATATGCCTTATGGCAAGCTCTTCGCTTTTGTGAATTAGCCACAAATGATAAAAAGATTTTAATAGCTAGCGATTCACAAAGCGCTCTAGCCAGCATTACAAACCCATTGGACGAAAACGCATTAGTGCAAATGATCGTATGTACGATCAAACACCTTACAGATCAACAATATATAATCAAATTTGTATGGATACCAGGGCATGTAAAAATTGTTGGTAATGAAAGAGCAGATTCAGCTGCCGGCTCAGCAGCCAACGACATAACACAACCTAAAACCAATATCACAACGTACCCCAACGTGGCGAAATTTATGAAAGCCAAAATAAACGGTCTATGGCAAGAAAAATGGGACAGAAGCGACACCCACCTAAGGAACATAAAACCTACCATCAAGAAATGGAAACTAACACTAGCAGACCGAAAGGATTCTAGCATCATCCATCGCCTCAGACTAGGCATACATCAATAACTCATGAAACCATTCTTCAAAATAAACCGCGAAATATATGCACAACGTGCAATGAGTCTATTACAGTAGAACATCTAATATGCATTTGTCCTGAGTACGATATATTAAGAAATACCTTTTCAATATCAACCATACTGAATGAAAACCTAACTACACCAGATACTATAAAGAACACAATACAATACCTAAAGACAATAAACTTATATGATAGGATATAAATGGACTAAGGGGCTACAAAAACAAAAAAAAAATGCATGAACTAAACAGATGAGTTAAACAAAAAAAAACCAGAAAAGCGCTAATAACCTCTGCAGTCGAAGCGTTAAACCAAAAAAAAAAAAAAAAAAAAAAATAGCACATTCATTCAGGTGAAATGATAGCAAATTTCAAACCCGATTATGGGGGGCGGGCATTATGTCATTTGATTCATAATTAACATGAGATGTACAACAATAGCATATTAATTAAGGTGCAATGATAGCAAATTACACACCTTTGAATTACTTTCTCCCTAGTAACGCTCCCTAATAATAATAATGCAAGAAAAATATGTTAATACATTCCTCTCTAAAATATTCACCTAGCGCGGAATTGTCGCACGCGAGGAATTGTAACACGCGCCAAATTTTCCCGCGAGGAATCGTCCGTGAGGAATTGTCGCGCGCTAAATTGTCGGCGAGGAATTGTTGGGAGGGCTTTTCCAAATAATGTTTGATACCTATGACAACTAATTGACAGTGGGCTACTTGGTAAAAATACATTTAATAAATAATAGTGGAATTTGTATGTGCTATGTAGTGTCATATTTCATTGATTTTATTTTTATTTATTCAAGAAAGAGCACCTTTTTTTGGGAAAATAGTTGGGGAATAAACTGAAGTGTTTTTAAGTTGTCTTTATCCCTGTAGAAGTTTTGACCCTTTCAACAGTGAGCTAAGTATAGTCCTGATTTTCTACAACATCGGTATATCTATTGGTACTGCGAAAATAGATGCATTGATATGATTGACAATCCACCAAATTTTCATTAAATCGTAAAATATAGTTTTAGAGTTATAAATAAAATTGCGTTTTCAATTTCCAACTTTACAGTCCTATAACCCTGCAAAGAAAGGTCGGAGAAAACAAAGTTATATGAAGTACTGACATTATTTCAATACCAATTCCCAAATTTTGTCCTTTCATTCCTGAAACACTCTGTGTACAGTGTTCCATTTAAAACATCACAGTTGCTACTACTTTCTAATAGAAGTGGCAACACCGCATTGTGAAAAATATTTTAGTTGGGTAGAGAATGTCCAAATATGCCATCTATCAAATTTTCAGAGTGATCAATTGCCTGGTTCACCAGAAACGTTCAATGTGCCATCAACCGTGAATCACCCTGTAGAACAATCAAAATCAGGGCCGGGCTGGCTCCGGTGGGGATAAAATCTTAATGGCCCCCATACTAACCTACTCCCCGGGGAAAAGGAAAGGCATTTGGCCTTTATACATAGGCATAACTTCGATAATTGCTGGAACCAAATTAAGCCTAGTATTGTTTTTAATTTTTATTAAAATAAAAAATTAACCGCGTCGTAACAGACTTACAAAACTGTTCGGTTACATTATAATCATTATAATTATACTGTTTGTAAAAGTGTAAAGTAGGTAATGTAAATTAATGCTACTTACTAAATTGTTAAGAAATAAGAATGGCACAGTGACAATTTTATGACTTTAGTCATAGTCAGCTATTCAGATTCAGATTCGTAAGTCTCCGAGTTCAGTTGTTACATGTTACAATTTTAGAAGTCTAGTTAATTCCGTAGAACTAGAAACTACATCATAAAATACTTATCTTTTTTGGGATTTTTTAATGGTGTACTTTAAATTATACAATCTAAACGTTTGGATAACACTTACAGTTATCTTCGTCAGTAGTAATGTTTGTTAAAAATTGTTAAAGATGTAGTAAATAATTTTGTTTATGTTTATGTTTGAATTTTTCAATTTTGACAAAATTGTTTACTACATCTTTAACAATTTTTAACAAACATTACTGACGAAGATAACTGTAATGTTATCGAAACGTTTAAATTGTATAATTTAAAGTACACCATTAAAAAATCCCAAAAAAGATAAGTATTTTATTATGAGTGTTAATGGTGAAAGTTTACATTTTCATAGAAACTACATCGTTAATAATTTTCTCGTAATCAAAAATTTCTTTCTACATAAAACAAAACAAAATCCTCCAATAATTCTTGTGCCAAAGAAGATCTCAAGCGATTCTTGATTATTTTCAACACTGAGTAAACTCGCTTGCAAGAAACTTGAGTACACGATAAAGTTAAAACAAACTTGTAGGCTATGTACAAAGTCGTATAGAATTCGCCATGTGTATTTAACTCCTGCAACAATTCTAGCGCGCAAACTAGACAATGTTTGCATTTCTCCTTTGTGTCGCAATGTTCCAACTCTTCAGTCATTTCATCTTGTTCAGCGATGTTATGTGAAGCAGCCAACTGATCTTCCTCCTAGTGATCGCTGAATGATACGGTGGAAGTGGCTGAGGTTGTTATTTGGATTTTCTACTTCGGGTTGTAAGCTTCATAATAAATTGAGAATTGGCACAACTCTCGGAAAAGTTTATTACGGCTCGTGTTACTGAGTTCAGCCAGTTTCCTCAAGGCAAGTTCATCTCGGCTCATTTCAAAACTTTGGACTTTGGCAAAATTTCTGTGGTGAAGCAAAACGATGTCATTTATCCGTTCATTGTTGAATATGAAGCGTCTATATATTTGTTGCTGTGCAGTATCGACGATGACATTGAAAACGTCGAATTCGAAAGCTTTTGTCGGAGATTCCCGGAGTTGTCTTGACTCATCAACAGAGACCTCTCCAGGAAGTCTCTTAGCAATTGGGACACGTTTCTCTGAAAGCTCTTGTTCAATTGTGATTTCATACTCTTTTTGCAATATGCGTTCCTGTACATTAGCAACAAACTCGGAAGTTGCACGGTGCAGTACTGTGAAGTTCTTGCGTTTTTCAGAGATTTGGGCATGCAATGTTTTAATCAAATTGCTTGCTTTCAAACCATCGAGACCATCAGTTTGAAGATATTTGGAAACTGGCGTGGATACGTTGAACAAGTCACGGAACACAAAAGCAATGAGAAAGTTCTCAAATTTGCACCAATTGTCAAGGAGAATAAGACGTCGGAGGCAAAGTCATCACCAATTGTAATAGTATGAAGACAAATCAGCAGCGTCATGAACTTTTTACAGTCCTTCAACGGAACATTCGGGTCATCAATAACACTTTGTAGTGCTTTATCTTTACTCCACCAACGAGTTGCATTACTTTCTGTAGCCGACGAAGTAATTGATGGCCCTTAGCTGACTCTCTATTAACCATTATCCACACAAGCATCCTTTTGTGAGATTCGGAAATGAAGGCCGCTGTGTTTTGTAGCAGACCAGGCAAATCTTTCAAAGGAACATCCGGCTATCTGCTTGGTGACCAATTAACACTTATCCAGTTCAGATTTGATCTGCAGATAGAGGGCTTCCCATGTTGTTTTTTTAGCTACAATCATTTACAGTAGCCGAACACGTACTCGCCCATTCAGCACATATCTCACAAGTAGTGCCAGTTGATCCATAACTGCAATATTCTGGGTTGAATCAACTTCTACGCTAAATATCAATGCTTGGCAATATTCAGCTGAATTTGGATGGCCATGAAAGTCGAAAGGTCACCTCTTCCTTTAAGTCCAGAAGTTTTCGTCTTTCGTTCTTGGCCATTTTTAATGGCCTGATCAACATGATTTTTTAAGTCTTGATCATAATTAGCTAAAAGTAAAACTAACTATAAGAAGTTTCCATGATTTATTTGCTTGTTGTTCAAATCGTCTGCTGTTTCAAATCTGCTTTATATGCTAAACCTTACTTGCCAATGAACAAAATGATGTCAATTAGGCGGTGCAATACTAACTTGGATTTCACTTTTCCGTTTTGTTACCATTTCCTTGTTTATGAAGGATTCAATATCTGTTTTTGAGATAATATGCTCTCTCAGAATTGACATGAGCGGTTGAACTCTCGTGTTTTTCAAGTCTCCCATATAGATGCTTCACGTTCACTTCCATTCCTTTAATAAAAGGGGAAGAGTTTTCTCTGCCCGAAAGTTCTGAAGAAAAGGGCCAATAGCACAATATACACTCCATGTTTCAGAGCAATACGATATCCATTCAAGAGGTTCAGTTGGCATATCAGGTAATGTGCGCTGATGGGTTTGTCTAGCTTTAAATGGAAGGTCTGTATCGATGTCACTTAGCTGGATAGGATGGTACTTCATTGCTGTCGGCGTGATATTGTGGTGGAATAAATTTCCAAAGGTCTGAATAATGAGAATGTGCTTCGTTGCTATCTTCTGATAGTGATTTATCAGCATCAGATACCTCTGGTGGGGGTAGAGATTGAAGAACTAAAGGAGGTTTATCTCGGCGCCTTGGTTTGTTTTTGGACTGAATGATTTTGGATTTGGACTTTCAGTTGCGTAGGTTTTTGCTCCTGGCGCTCCATCTTCGTCATGCTCTTTTTCAGATTCAGCATCAGTAGGACGTTTTTCAAAGTCAGGTGATATCGATTCTCCTGATGTCGCTTCAGATATCGATGCTGTTGTTCCATCTACATCAGGCTGCCTCTCAAAAGAGCATTTAGGCGGTAGTTGTTTCCCAAACAGTTTGCTCTGTTTTGGATCAGCAGCTATTTTTTCGAATTCGCGTTTTCTCTTGTCATCGCGCTTTAGCGTTCCAGACTTATCGAGATATCTTGTCGCTCATTTCATCTTCTGTGAGCCTGTAAGAAAAAACGACATTTTCAAATTGGATATATAGTACCCTAATAAGCAAGGAGGGCTGGAGGAGTGTTTACCTGTAATCATACTGGCTGGTAGAACTCATTGCTTCAATCGTTTGTACTGCTATTGCAAAATGGCTCCAACAAGAAAATCATATTTGTGATAGTATTTAAACTAAACTTTATATTATACGGTATACGGTATTAAGTGGGTATGTAATTGCGTACGGTAGTATTAAAGTGACTAAAAGTGACAACTGTAACTTAAAACTTACCGTTAGTGATGATCCGATCAGATCTTCAAATAACCGCAGCAAATTGTATCAATACTTCCACATCAAGAAATCGTTTTTTTGTAAATAACTCGAAAACGATTAACTTTGCAAAACATTATAAGATTACTTTTCGATCAGAAATTTGATTTTCTAATACCAATTTCAAAAAAATCGTGTAGACGGGTTCCAAAATCGAGTTTTTTGGAAATATTTCGAAAACGACAAAATTTTCGAAAAAATTGCAAAAACATTTTTTTTTTTGAGAAATGGTATTTCCTATCTAATGATATTTTCACTTTTTGAATATATTAAGTAGTTCCGGAGATAGGAAAAACCGGTTTTTTAAAGTGACGGTGTTTTGCTAATATCTTGTAAACCGTTTGTTATACAGAAAAAGTATAGAGACAAAAAATACTCACAATTGTATTACTAATCACACATTAAAACGAAAAAAATCAAAAAAACCCAAATTTTACCCCTTTCCCCATACTCCACGGACAGACAAGATTTTTTTTTGCTCAAATTTGTTTTTGTTTGTTTTTGGACGTTTTCGAACATTTTAATGCGATTGGACAAATAAAAATTTTTGAAAATTGTTTTAGTGATACAGTACTTACCCATACGTTGGATTTGGAAGTAACTGTCAAAGAATATAGAAATTTACACTAAACACTTTCTACTTTTTAGGCTTGCAGACTTTGAATTTCTTCATGTATGGATGATGTATGAATAGGCTAGAAGGTTATTCAATTACTACACAGTTCAGGAAGCCACCGTCTCGGCTAAAATGTGCTACAAACAGCCGCGCAATGATTCATAAAAATGTTTATGAACTCTTATCTGTATCAACGCAGACAAGTTACTACTTTGTCTGCTTTTGTTATACGACTCCCTTAACTCGTATCTCGATAAAGGAAATATAAAATATTAAAATACCTACTTATTTTTTGGGTAATTTAAACCCAACGTATCTACTTATATTCTTTTCAACTAATATTCCCTTTAATTCATTTTAATCCTTCGGCACTTGGCGCCACGACCACAGTGTAAATTTAATTGTAGGTATTATAGTTGGTGTAATGCAGAGCGGGGTGATACTCGGAAAGGTTGGCCCCCTAGCCCCCTGGGACAGTCCGGGCTTGATCAACATAGTGAAAGAAATTATTTTCAAACAATTAAAATTTAATATGAAAATGTAAACTTTCACCATTAACACTCAAAATCAAATACTGATCTTTTTTGGAGTTTTTAATGGTGTATTTTAAATTATACAATCTAAACGTTTCGATAACACTTACAGTTATCTTCTTCAGTAGTAATATTTGTTAAAAATTGTTAAAGATGTGTCAAAGTTGAAAAATTAAAACATAAACATCAGCCTGCTATTAATACAACAGTTTGAGAAACGTATAAAGCCAACTATAAAAGTAAATTTTAGTAAAGAATAACTAGGTCATTAAAAATTAAATATTGTTAAACTGCCTTAAAGATGACGAATCAGAACACTCTCTACGGCGAAAGCTAACAATGAAATTTGTCAGCCAAAAAACACATTTAACAAAATTTAATTTCACCAAAACTATATGGTTTACCAAAAATTCATAAACCTAATATTCATTTAAGGCCTATCGTTAGTGCAATTGGTTCTCCTACATATCACCTTGCAAAACATCTTACATTTTTATTACAACCTCATATAGGAAAAACACCCCATTACATTAAAAATTCTGCCGACTTTGTTGAAAAAATGCATAGTTTCAAAATTGAAGAGGATGATATAATGGTTAGTTTTGATGTTGTTTCACTTTTTACAAAAATGCCTCTAAAAGGAACTACTGAATACATTAATCATCGTTTTCCAAAGGACATAACCATTCTTTTTCAGCACTGTCTTACTATAACTTATTTTCAGTGGAATAGTAAATTTTATGAACAGATTGAAGGTGTAGCAATGGGTAGTCCTCTTAATCCTGTTATAGCTAATTTTTATATGGAAAAATTAGAAACATTAGCGTCACAAAATACACCTAAAAAACCTTCAGTTTGGTATAGATATGTAGATGACACATTTGTTATATGGAGACATGGAGAAGAAGCACTGCATGACTTTTTGGTTTTTGTAAATGGTATACATCCTAGTATTCAGTTTAACCATGGAAAAAGAAACTAATGGAAGTGTACCATTTCTTGACATATTAATATCTAAAAATAATGATTCACTATCTTTTAAGGTTTACAGAAATCAGACACACACTGATAGATACCTTCATAAATTATCCAACCACCATCCACGTCAAAAAGTTAGTGTAATTAAATCTTTAGTAGATCGAGCAAAACGAATTTGTAACCCTGAATGTTTGAAGGATGAATATAAATATTTAAGAAAATCCTTACAATATAATGGATATTCACTTACAGATATTAATAATGTTATTACACCTTCTAGGCGTAACCTTAAAGAAAAACCAGTTCTTAATGTTGGTACTGCTTTTCTTCCTTTTATAGCTAATGTTACAAATAGAATTGAAAAAATCCTAATTAAATATGGCAATAGGACTATTTTTAAACCCACAATAAAAATTAAAGAACATTTAAGATCACCTAAAGATGCGTCAAACCTTTTATCATCTTCCGGAGTGTATAAGTTATCTTATTCATGTGGAAAAGTATACATCGGAACCACAAAACGTAGCTTTGATACAAGACGCAAAGAACATATGAGATTTTGTAGATTAGGTCAACCAGAGAGGTCTGCTGTGGCTGACCATGCCCTGAATAATCTAAATCATGACATTCAATTTGACAATATGGAAATATTGTCAAGACAAACTCATTATTATGTTCGTTTACAACGTGAAGCTATTGAAATATATAAACACCCTAATAATTTTAACAGACAAGAAGAAAATCTCCGTTTAAATAGGTTTTGGCATCTAATTAAAAAAAAGCATAATGATACGTCTTAATTTTGATTCTAATTTTAACTTTTGGTATGTCTAGGTTTTTGCTGTCTTTTTCCTAGACCTTGAAGCAAATGCTTTACCAACTATATGTTAAATTACCACAGCACTATAATTTAACATAAGTAGTTGAAATTAAATTAAAATTACAAAAAACGTTCTGCATTATGCTTTTCATTGTTAATAACACTTTCACTTATTGATAAAGATATCTCTTTGTTAGATTTAACTGGGTTATTTTATTTGAGGTGATGTTTGGATTTGTGAATGCTTCTATCATATTCAAATTGAAGTTTTTCACAACTTTACACTTACATCATAACTCAATTAAATTTTGTTAAATATGTTTTTTGACTGGCAAATTTCATTGTTAGCTTTCGCCGTAGAGAGCGTTCTGATTTGCCATCTTTAAGGCAGTTTAACAATATTTAATTTTTAATGACCTAGTTATTCTTTACTAAAATTTAATTTTATGGTTGGTTTATACGTTTCTCAAACTGTTGTATTAATAGCAGGCTGATGTTTATGTTTTAATTTTTCAACTTTGACAAAATTGTTTACAACATCTGTAACAATTTTTAAGAAATATTACTACTGACGAAGTGTTATCGAAACGTTTAGACTGTATAATTTAAAATGCACCATTAAAAACCCCAAAAAAGATAAGTATTTTATTATAATTAAAATTTGATTTTAAAACAAATTCAACTATATTCTTCTGAAAAGCGGCTAATGATTGCAAAGTTCTTCAAATTTCCGCACGTTAACACATAAAAAACAACTTTATTACATCAAAGTACCAAAACTTATAAAAAAGGAAAGTGTTTAATCGGCAAACGCTTTAATCCCGTCACCGCAGTTTTTTCCCTTAATATAACCCTTGACCCACAAAAAAACTCTTTATAACGTATATTGTCAATATTAAAAACCCTCAACAGCGTACTTTTACTCAAAGCCGAGACATCCCCTTTTCTCCTTTTTTCATTCATACTCAGCACAGCTCTACGTTCCAAAAAAACAACGACGAAATAATAAGCTACTTAATGTTTTTAATACAGAAAACTTAATGCAATCGTTATCAGAGCGTGTTAAAAGCGTTACAAATACAATTAATAAATGAGAACATTTTTGCGTTGGTTTGAGATAAGTTGTGCTTAAATTGCGTCTGAAATCATTTTGCCATCAGAGAGTTTGTTTATAATATATTTCGAGATAACCATCAAACTGAAAAATGTCTCAAGTATGGTTAACAAAACGTGATTAATTTCATTCTTTTGTATTTTCTGAACGTGCAGAATGTTACTAAAATGTCATCAACATAAAAAAAATATAGTACTTTTAGGTTGATTCAACACATTTATAATACTTAATTTTAAGCCTTTTTTACAGCAGACTTTTATTATAAAACCAAAGTAATAATAAGCTGTTGAAAGTGAGAGTGATTTATTGCACAATTTTCTCATTTTTGGCGTTAAAATTAAATAGCTTTTGAACGCTGGGATTATGAATTATCTATGTCTTGCAAGATTTAGATGTAGAAAATTTTCACAATTGAGAGCACAATCTAGTTTATAATTATTATTTAATTAGTGCATATCTTAAATAATTACAATTAAGCTGAAAAGCTACAATTCTAAAATAACGTTTACAAATGATTTATTTTAATAACACTGTAAATGTTTCATGTTCTTGTATTATGTGAGAACAACAAATATTTTAAAAGCTTTTAATTTACAATTACAATAACAAATGTGTAATATATTTCTTGAAAGTAATCATTTCTATAACTGGAAATTTGTACTAACCTTTCGGCATGTTAGCTTCACAATTAAATTTAAGTTTACCTTTGTTGATGTTACACAATTTTATTGGAATATGCTTGTTCTTTGGCTTAATTGGACGTAGTTATGCAAAATGGAATCAACCCAAAATTTACATTTATTGAGAAAAACGGTTTAAAGTTATGCAATACCTATAACGCTAATTTTCATATTTATGATTTTTATCTATTCATATACGACAAAGGAACCATTGCAGATGTTAGTTCTTTAAATTTTTTGCATTTTTTTTTCATTTTATGACCTTTTTTAAGTAAAACTTGGTCTTAGTTCCTTTTTGTGTTTTAGTATTTTCGTTAAAGTCAAATCTCAAAATGTTGCATCAATCATATTTCTTTAATAAAAAAAATTATCATTAATGCTTATTCTTTATTCAAATACTAAGATTGAATGTTATAATATACAAGTTATTACGAAATTTTGGAAGCTACTGCTGTTCAATCGGAAAATCGAGCGCTCCTCCGAAACATTCTAGGTCATCCTCTACACCATGACTAGGATAAAGTTTTGTGTAGAAAGGAATACAATCCTTTGGCAATAAATGCCATATGGATTTAAGGTCATTGAATTTCTCCAATGCCACTGGTTTGCCCTGAGGCCGTAGTGGATTTAGATCATATTTGGAACAACAACAAGCAGGATGATACCTTGTGGCTTTAGGTGGACAACGACCCCTCGTGGCTTTAAGATTCGGGAAGACCGAAGACGAACGGTGTGCGTGCGGGCACGCCACCGAAGACTATGGTCACATAATTTTCGATTGTGAGATCGAGGAAGGCGCTAGAAGGTTGGCGGATGCGAGACTGGTCGGCGCGGGCCTACAGTGGCCACAAACGTGGGAGGAAATCACGGCGATGGCGGGCGAACGTGAATGGTGGACGGAACTATCTAAATTCGCAAAACAAGTGCAGAGACTTAAACCGAACGTTGCGCGAGTAGTGTAATCCGGGTCGTTATTACTAAAAATCACGTCTTTTACCTATTGTGACACATTACCGATTATGACTTTATTACCGATTGGGACAATATATAAACCGGATTTGGCAGTGGCAGGCGCGCGTGCGGCATCAAGTTTCCTAGTGTCGCGCGCAAACTATTTTAAGGACTACCGGATCTAAATTACGTTCCGGTGTTAGAGTAGGCCCCCTCGGAAGAGAGGCGGAAGAAACGGATCCCCGATAACCACGTAAAGGTCTTGCGAATGGTTGCCGTGGGTGGGATGCGGGGCGGAAGAAGCCGCAGGACGGTGCGGACCTTGCGTCAACCGGATTTCGCTCGTAAGGAAACGACGGGCGAACGAAGGTCCATCCACGGCATCGTTTCGGGTCAAGTGGAAGTTGCGAATCGACGGGAAGGAGTAGCGGATAAGGACCACCGGAGCAGCCACGGAGTCGGAGCGACGTGGGGGCGACGGTGTTAGTGAAAGTGCTAGTGCTAGTGGCCGCGAGTGACAGTGTTTATCCTGCGGAAATGACGGAAAACTGCTAGTGCTTGAGTAGGTTTGACCGGACGCAAGCTTCACTTGCGTACAGTCGACGCATTTCCTTCGACTTTAGATAAGTAGCGTCGAGGGCGCGAGCTTCACTCGCGTACAGGCGGCGCCCTTTCCAGCGAAGGAGACTATAAGCTCCGTCGCCGGAAAGGGCCCGTACCTTATGCATGTATGGGTGCGGGCCTCACTCGCACACTGGAACCGCGGTCGCCGACTGTATCCGGGGAACGCGGACCCTTAGAGCTATCTCTCGAGGGCGCGGGCCTCACTCGCGCAAAGGAGTTGCGGCCTACGACTGTAGCCGGCGTATACAAATCCTTAGCGGTAGCCTTCCGGGCACGGGCTTCACTCGTGCACTGATGCCGCTGTTCTCGGTTCACCGAGAACGGCGGCATCTTAGGGAGTACGGAACGGGTACGACAACAGTCGTACACAGGCACCTTCCTTTCGACGCCTGCCACCGAAGGGACGGTGTACTTAGTTAGCGCAAACGAGCACGGGCGTGGCTCGCGTGATACCTTTGATTTTCTAGTTTCGGCCAAATCGGGGGTATCCCAGTTAAGTAGTTTTTAAGAACGTAGATTAAGTAACTAAAACGGGCGAAGGCTTCACCGTCGCACAAATTTTCTTCTCCCCCGCTCCAACTCTGGGGTGAGGGAAGTTTTAAGTAGAATAAGCATAAGGAAATGGACGCGAGTTGCGCTCGCGTACAGCCGCTCCTAACCACTACGTGGAACAAGGGCGACTTACTTAGAATAGATACTTGATATTAATTTTTAATTTAAATAGAGGGCACGAGCATCACTCGTGCACAGATGACTGGGCCGCGGGCTACGTCCGGAAGCCCTGGATTCTTAAATGTTTCGTAAGGTACATTTAAGAAATAGGCACGGGGCGTCGGAGTAGCCGTCGCTCGGACTCCCATTGGGGTCTTAGTTAAGAAATTTAGGGAAAGAGCGCGGCGTTAGGCCGGGTACAGGTGTCATGTGACGCCTTTAGATAAGGAACATAAGGGCGGGAGGCGGGCAGCCCGCTTCACAACCTGCATATGAGCAGGTTTAGAGTAATTCTTAAATTAGGAATAGGCGGCCGCAGGATTATCCGGCGGACAGCTGCCGCTAGGTAGCTTAGTTAAAGATAAGAAGGTAGGAACGGGCGTAGGATTAGCTTACGCACAGATGCGATTGCCGCATCTTATAAAATACGACTTAGGGCGGGTACGGGAATAGCCCGTACACAGGCACCTGCGGTGTCCTTAATTAAAGGATGAGGGAATAGCCCGAGTACAGATGAGGGAGCCGCCGCCTCGGCGACGACTCCAACATCTTAATATAGGTAACTCGAGGGAGGAGGCAAGCGAAGCAGCGTGTTTTTATTTGACTCACGATTGCTTGCACAGGGTTTCACACTACCCCGGAGCTCGGCGAGTCTCTTCCCTACCCTAGTTAAGGTGCATTGTTAATGACACAGGAACGTAAGCATTTCTACAGGGCGTTAATTGTACACCTGGAGGAATGTCGATAAAATACTATTTGTAAAATATCGATTATGGGCAAATAAATATATATTGAATTGAATTGAATTGGCTTTAAGAGGATGACGACCCCTTATGGGCTTAGCAGGACGACACATCGTGGGTTTGGTAGGAAGACGACAACCGTTCGTGGCTTCGGTAATACTTCTAGTAATGTTAAGTTCTAACTTTGTATCAGTTTTGAAATCCTGCTTCATATATAATAAAAAGGGTTTTCTTTTTTCAACAGGATTTCCCTTGTTTTACGCCCCATTCGGATGTCCGGGAGGGCAAGGCCTAAGCGACCTCGGTCATCGAAAGTATCAACTTTCTGATTCACTACTGCAACATCCGCGGTATCAGGTCTAATCTTAATGCTATTCACCAACATCTTGAACAATTACAACCTGACATTTTGTTTCTATCTGAAAGCTCCGACTTGCAATTTCCTCAATACCACCTTCACTCTAACTTTCGATATAAAGGAGGCGTATGTGCCTACATCAAAGACAGAATTGCTTACAAGAGGGTTTCTTCCTTAGAAAATAAAAATTTTGACGTGATTTGGTTTAAACATTCTGGTCCTAATTTTGTGAAAGTTTACTGTTGCATTTATAGGTCTACTAATGACAGTAACTTTCAAGACTTCTTCGATTACCTTAGTATGAAAGTTGACCATCTGCTGTCTCAGTTTCCACCTTGCGATATCTCAATTGTGGGCGATTTCAATGTTCATAACACTAATTGGCTTCAGTTTTCATCTACTACAAATCCCGCTGGTCATAGTGCAAAACATTTGCTATTTCATGTGATCTCACACAAATGATTTCTGAACCCACAAGAATCCCTGATAACCCTAACCAAACTCCACATCTTCTAGATCTCTTTCTTACACCAAACCCTCTTGTTTATAAAACTTCCGTTCTTTCACCTTTAGGTCTTTCCGACCATTGTCTAATAGAAATCATTTCTACTGTACCTAATTCCACTGTTGTTCGCAAAACCGATAGAACCTTGTGGTGTTTTAAGTCAGCCCGATGGAGTAATTTACGGGGTTTCTTTGCAAGCTTTCCATGGTGTGAATATTGTTTTAAGTCGTCCTCTTCTTCTTTATATGAAAAAGTGTGGACATATTTTTAAAGAAAATTTAATTTTACATAACTTCTTAAGTTTCCTAATATAACGCAAGGTAAGTCTAAAAATTTATTAAATATGAATGAAGATGGTTAAACTGTATTATTGATAACATGTATTTTGTCATGTACCCATGATTTATCAAAGATTTGCCGATAAATTTGTGAAATTATAAATTGTTTGTTAGTACCGAACATCTTAAACGTGGTATAGACTCTCGTAATTGGATCTAATCATGCATCAATGATTGGAGAAGTTTTCTGTTGCAGTGTTTTCTTTTGTCGCTCACGTATTTAAAAGGTTTATGATTTTTTTAGTATTTTCTAAAAAACAGAAAGGAAGCTTTTGTTGTTAATCGAAGTAAAGTGAAAGTTTAAGAGGAAAATGTTATTTACATTTTGTTATCGATGATTAGGAAAACCCTTCTACTAGTGTGCTGGGAAACATTCGTTAGTGTCTTTGTAAATAGGAATAGTTGTGTATAAATAAATGTTTTCGTATTTTAAACTGGAGAAATTTAGTTTAAATCACGTTGAGATTGCTCATGTAAAATTAAATTAAAGAACGTATTCAAATGATTACATTGTAAGATACATCTTTGACACCAGTTAGCCGCCAGTTCGGCACCATTTCTGTTGATAAGGGTATGGTTTCAAACAAAGAATTTGACTTTAAATACGTGGCATAAAAGGCTAGTTTGCTTGAAAATTCCTAGTAACCATATATCAAATTAATTAGATAAGGTTTCGAATAGAAGTAGGCTCCGCTGATAGTGCAATCTATCCCGATGATTTTAGAACTTGGATTCGCGAATGCGCGTAGGTAGAAGATTTACGTTTTTCAGCTAACTAGAGTGGAAGGGGTTAAAAAACTAATGTAGCCGCAAGTGAAATTATTCATGGTAGCAATGGTTGTATAGGCGTAGAAGCGTATAATTTATCGTCACGGTGGCGTAGTTTACCGTGAAACGACGTTGACTCAGGTCGGTGTGGAAGAAACTATCGTTGTAGGGAAGGATACTCATCCCCTCGCAATCCAATAAGGGATCATATAATTGTTCAACCCTCATGAGACCAGTTTATCGTTACGTGCAGTGGTCCTTAGGGATATATCGAGATCCAGGACGGCGTTGAGTATTTAAAGTGCCAAGTGCTCTCGTCATTCTCTGGAGAAGGTTTCGCTTTTATTTTGTGGAAAAACATAACGTTCATTTCGAGATTCCAAACATTAAGTTCACAGTTCGCCGAAAATGAGATAACCTGCTGTAAATAAATAAACCTTTTCGTAATTTTATCTCCACTTGTCGTACCAAACGGGTGCAATCCACATTTTTCTACAAGGCTTCTAAACTCTGGAATGATCTCCCTAGTTCCTGCTTTCCTCTCACTTATGATATGAGAAAATTTAAGGTAGCTGTTCATTGGCAATTCATTATCTCTCTATCCATCATCCTAAGTGTTCCTGAGTGCTTTAGCACGATAGGCCAAATTTAGCCTGTTTAGGTCCACAATCATAAAAAAAAAATTTAAGAATATAAGAATTATTCAAAGCTTGTACATTATTAGTATAAAGACTGTAATGCAGTGTAAATAACCCAGCTTGTGGTGCATAGTTAACGAGAATAAAATTAAGTGAACGAATTTCGTGTTAATGTAAGCATCAGCGTGTACACGATCAATTAAGATTCGAACCAAAACGCAAGCTGCAAAAGGAAATAGTCACCAGCTGTATGATACTGGGAATTGCAAAGTGTCGCTCCAGTATCAACCGTATCGTCGAAGTTACCCTCTGCGTCCATTCCAGATTCTATGTAACAAAAAGGGCCTCTTCAATTAAGATAACATTTTTGTGTTTTTATTGTGGTGGTTGACAAAATTAAATAAATTCTGGTGTGTATTCGTTTATTATGTTATTTATGTGTAAAACGAACGTATGAAGGCATTTTTTTTGAGAATCACTTTTGATTAATTTATCGTTTAAACTTCAAGACCAGTGCATTCATTCAGAGAATTATCTAAAGTTATTGGAATGTTCCATATTTGTTATTTTGGTATATCGAAATTAGAATAAGTTGAGTAGAAGGCCGTTAATGAAACTGTAACTAAGGTCACAGCCAATTTAGATAAGCTATTTGATGTAACTCGCATAGTAAACAATATTGTATCCGATTTTTCTTGTCTTATAATTTTATTTACATTATGCTTATTTAGGCTATTGGACTGTTTTTTTTAATGTGAACCTATGAATTACACAGCATCTGATGACACGCAAATTTCGTGTTTATTATCTAATTTGCTCATTGAATTAACGTCAGTATATGGAGTTTAACTTAAATGAAACAATTACGGCCGAAAACTTTTCGAGTGATTATTTAATGTACATTTATAGGCAGATGAATTATTGCATTTTTTTTCTTGTTTTATGATTTATTATGATTAATTAAACGTGATTTGAGAAATTAAAGCGTTTATTTATTTATTTTTTTTTTTTTTTGATGAAGTGACTTTATTTTACATGTTGAGTTTTTTTTAATTTGAATTTTTGACGTAATGTGACTGGAGATTAATGTTTGTTTATCTAAGAAATGATTGATTTTTGCGGCACACTATTATTTTACTTAAGCGTGCAAATATTTGTTTGGAATCCTTTCAGGTTGGCGAAAGATCTGCTAGTCCTAGAGTCGCCTGCGGAGATTACGTATAGGTAAGCATGTTCTTTGAGTATTTTGAGCAAGCTGTGAACTATCATAAGTAGACATTTCATCCCTTATCGTGACATTTCAAATACTCTGGCTCCCGTTTCCGGTTTTATGACGACTTCAACCCCTATTTGACTTGGTATGATAAACTATCCTATAGTGCGCGAAATTTAGTACATCTTATCCACCCCGACCGCCGCACAGTGGGCTAAAGTAAAAAAGTAGGTGGTAATAAGTATGTTATTGGTTTTATGAAATGTTTAACTTTTAATTTAAAAAAACGTTATTACTTGTTATTAATTCTTATGAAAGGAAGCAAGAATATTGTTTTTTGTACATCCACGGTATATTTTTACCTTCCCAACCGTAAATTGCACGGTGTACGGAAGGTATGAAAATCGTAAAAAAAATTAATATTTTGAATGTGTGCAGTAGATGATGTATTTCAAAGCATGTAGACCAATTTTTAATGCTGACTGCCTGTCTGTCGCTCTGTATTACGAATTTTTTTTTCCTTAATATGAAAAATTTGAAGTGTGGAGTATCAAATTATAAATTAAAGATTAATTGAAAAATATTAGTGTTAGGCAAGTTTTAGATCCTCTTGGAACCGTTTTTTATTTAAATAGCATACATAATACAAGAAAAAAAATAATTAAAAAAAACTTTCATTTAATTTTTATTAAATATTCTAGGATATAAAATATGCTATTATATCTAAAGTAAAGTTTTCCCTATATTATACAGGGTTTAATAAAATTGACTACTAACCTAAAGCTACATACTAATTAAGGTAATAATAATATTCCTGATTTAAAATCATACATCTGTTAATTGTTTAGGTACCTATATTTTAGTTTTATTTATAAGGAACAGGTGTTACTCCTGCAAAATAATAATAGATATTTTTAAACAAAAAAAGAGATGTTTATGTCAAATAAAAAAAAATAAATAAATACGAAAGAAATTAGTCGCTTTCAGTCTCACTTGTTTCATCATCTGAATAATGATCAAGTAGTACACATGAGGGACATTTTAAAAGGGCAAGAACTTCTTTTGAAAACTTACTACTTGATTTACGCCACTTTTGTCTGCGGCTGGCAATTACCCGGTCTGAACTAATTCAGAGCATTATAATTAAATCTTTATTCGTGGCAATTCTTGAAATTTTTTGTGTGTCATGTTCACGAAATCTTTGACAGTCTTTGTTGCGGGCTTCTTGAGCCTCTTTAGAGAGCTGACCAACTGGCACTATATAATTTTTTATTATATCGCCTGCATGTATAAAAATCTTATTCACTGTGGCTGGCAAATAATACCACGGATAAAGACTTAAATAGAGCTCTTTAGTTTCTATAGCATACATTTCATGCTCGGTAATATTAATTTCATATCCAGATGCAAGGGGTTGCAAAATCTATATATTAATCTCTCATCGAGACTTTTATCTCCTTCACTGTCTATTTCGATTCGCAACCTTTCGCTTGCCACGATTTGACATTTAGTTTATAACTTATATAAAGCAGACATTTAAAACATCGGATCCAAGCGTATAACGTAGATAGGCCAAAACTGTAGTTTTCAGGGTTTACTGGATTTATTTTTTCCGAGTTCATCAGTTTTCGTGTTAAACCGCAAATATAACAGGTCTGAGACGATTTAGTATTGCTTAGTGCACAACATATTTTTCCATCAACCATAGTAAGCAAAATGATGAACCTTTATCGTAATATTGTCACACATGCAAATTTCTGAACATGTTAAATCCAAAGTTTGCTCCTGTATTAACTGTGTTTCAGATCGGGTCATGTCATAAGTTTCTGTTGAGACCAAGAACTTTATTGGACAGAATCGTGTGGAGGAAGTTTTTTCATTTTTCCATGCACACGTTTTGGAATGATTAAGCAGATGTAATTGAATGGATACCAAAGAGAAAACAAATAAATGTTCATCATCAACTTCAGCATCTTGAAATTTTTGCTTATACCTGCCATCACACACCTACTTGCTTACTATATTAAATTTAGTCACTTCTAGGGAAACCAAATGCTTTAAGACTGGCATTTGTACCTCAGCTAGTTTGTTTGTAGCGTGGTCCAATAGGGTTTCAAGTTTTATTTCTGCTCTTGTTTCAGTTATGTACTTAAAATCGACTGAAGAGCAAGATTCGTTTTTTGCTTTTTGAAACTTATTATAAGAAAGGCCCCCACTTGAATTGCACTATTTCTCATAAATATGTAAGCTTGCTTAGTCAATTTTCAGTCTACATATAGAGCAAGGGCTTCCTCTTTAGAATACTGCCGTTGGATCACAGTCCCATTTTCAGTCCTTATATTTTTTATGGCCGTAGACCTTTATGGTGTAGCTATGCTTATTTCCTTAAGTAAGTTTGCAGCATCTTTTCTCCCCGAATTACGGACTGCCACTTCTACCGCAGATGTGATTTCTTAATAGTTACAATCAAGAATATGCCGAACTTTTTGCTTTTTGGTTCTATATTTAACCTCTTCAAACGGCTTCGGTGGCCTACCAGTGGCTTGTATGGGAAGATAATCATTAAAATTATAAGAAACGACTTCAAATGCGATATCTTCTTTATCTAACCAACTGCTAAAGTTTTTCAAAAAATTTCTGCTTTTCTAGAACGCTTTTCCCATCGATCGCTGATTTTTTTTAGAAAAATTCAGCCATTTAGTTTGTGTTTCTTTGTTTATGTTGTTTAAATTGAAAGCCTGCATAATTAACATCAATATACCCTTTTGACGGTTTTCTTTGGTCGTGGAACGCCATATTTCAAAAAATCTTCTTTTTGACAGCTTGCACATTTTGATAACCTAATATAAAAGGAAAGTATTATCGCAAAAATTCGCAAAAAAGTTACCATTTTTAATTTCACAAACCTACGGCTATTTAAATACATAGTTTGATTTTTGGCACTCTTTGGCCCTTTCACATTTTTCTTTTGACAAAGTTAAAATAATTAGTAAAAACAGTACTTGTCGTTAACAATAACTTTCCGTCGTAACACTCAGTACATATCAAACAAGATCTTTCAAACTGTCAAGCTAAATGAAAACCTAAATACAATATTATCAACTGACATAAACAAAAATTTTGTTTTCCAAGGCCTCCTATCTATAGGAACAGAATAATAACACGGTTATAATAGGAAAATTAAGCATAGCAATTTATTTTAAATTAAAGTACGAGTTTATTCATTTGCAAAAAAAAAACTACGCGATATAACTTCAATCGACTATTATTTTTTAGTTGATATGTTCTAAACAAGATAATATTATCAAAAGGAGCATTTCTGAAGGTTACTTTTTACCACCTACTTTTCAATTCTAGCCCATTGTGCGCTGGCTAGTCGTGCAAAAAGCCAATTTTATCTGTTATTTCGTTTTACTGCCAGTTTATACCGTAACAATTTATGTCTATTAATCTCTATCAGTCATGAAGTTTTAAACGTCATTCTGACAGATTATTTTTTTGTTTTTACAATGTTGCCTGTTTTCGTTACGAAAGTATAAAAAAGAGATTGCATAGTTGCCCTAAATAATTGTAATTAAAATAACTTTTTTAAGTTACTATCTAGTCGTAGGTTCCCAACGGGGGCGGTACCGCCCCTTAGTGGGCGTTGGTGTTTTTCGTGGGGGCGGTAGCGGGTCCAAAGGCAAATGGGGGGAACGCTATGACAGTCAAAAGGGAGGTCGCGTACCTACATAATTAGAAATTTAAACTTTAAGTACTTGCATCAACTTTACATACATAACTGCTCGATTGACGCCCGCTAGGCACCAATCTGATTTATAGCTGTTTTGATTTTTTGTACAAGCATACTTAAAAAGCACTACATTCAAAACAATAAATTGTTGTTTTGTAATCATGTCTAAGAAAAGTAAAACAATCTAAACATGTTTAAAAAGTTTATTTACCATTAAAAATGTATATTAGAATACAAGTTTGAACAAAGATTATAAATGTATTGATAATACATATATTATGTATATACATATACATAAAGTACAGAAATAAGATATAAAATATGTAAAATTATAAGAGTTGTACATAAGATGTTACATAACATTCATTGCATATAAGTTTACTGTGTTCTGTGCAAATTTTTGTTACAAATGTACAAATTTGTTTTGAAGGTCGATTTCTCAACATTGGGCATAAATAACAGCGTTTTCTGGTACATCTAGTTACTTCTTTATATTGTACTATTGGCAATATGTAAACACACGCGAATTTATTTATAATTATTATTATATTAATTACGATAAATTCTACCAATGTAACTGCTCGCAAGGCGCCTCACAAGTGCCACATTGCGCACCGTTGTCTTTTTGTATTCATTAGTAAAACAATAACAATATATATTGGTTATAGCAGGTTTTCCATATTCATAAATATGTAATTGAGGAATACATAGGCGGATAAATTGTTAAAAAAATTATTAAGAACACTATAGAAGTTTAAAGATTGTCTGGCGCCTAATAGGCGCCATGCGAGCACTTATACTTAAAAGTTAATATAATAAAATACATACCTCTATTTTCATGAAAAAACATTTTATCTGGCCGTCTAAAATGTTTATCTTATTATTATGGCGTAAAAGTAAATAAACATGAAAATATTTAAATAAGCATAAGTATAAACTAATTTACTCGGTTTAGGACTGTCGTGATAAAAATATGGGAACTTGAATAAACTGTTTGCAGAGCAAGTGCACCGGGGTACCGCAAACAAACAAAGGTATACAAGTTGTTGCGTGCTCAAAATCAAATCTTCAAAAGACAGGGATAGCTCTTCTAATGTCTTATTGTTTTTGTGTGCTTCGTCAGTGATCCATACTCGTGCGTGACTGATAAAGTAAAAAAGTCATTATACCCATTAGTTTTATAACTTTCTATATATCGGTTGAAAAGTTAATGTAACAAATTGTGAATTCCAAAATGTCTGAATCTAAGAAGAAATGTCGGCAGTACAATATTGAGTATTGAAATATGGATTTACGCAATCTCCAACAAACCAATGATTACCTATGTGTTTAATTTGCCATGAAGCCTTCTAGGCTCCAAGAGCATTTGAATAAAATACATGGTGATAAAAAGGACAAAGATTTATCGTATTTTCTAGGACTTGAAAAGAAATATTTAAAACAGCCATCTATATCAAACCTTTTGCATCGTGTTCTAAACAAGAAGATGAGACTACGAGCTTCATATAATATTTCATTATTAATCACAAAAGCGGGAAAACCACACACAATTGGTAAGGAATTAATTATGCCGGCAGTTAAAGATGTAATTGAAGCTGTTCTTTATCATAAGACGCCATCAGATATCATAAAAAAAATTCCTTTGAATAATAATACAGTGCAAAGAAGAATAGATGAAATGGCTAAAGACGTTGAACTATCATTATTTGATTACTTAAAAACTTCCAAATTTTTCGTTCAACTCGACGAATAAACTTTACCAAATAACGAAGCACTGCTCTTGGCTTACGTCCGATTCATTAAAGAAGAAAAAATTTGTCAAGAGTTATTATTTGCAAAAAATTTGGAAACCGATACAAAGGGAGAATCCATATTTAATAACATGCACCTTTTTTTTTCAAGAGAAAGAAATTCCTATTCGAAATATTTTATCAGTTGCTACAGATGGTGCTCCAGCAATGACGGGGCGTCATAAGGGTTTCATGGCGTATTTAAAACAAGCAGTACCAAATGTACTCGCTGTACATTGTGTTATTCATCGTCAGCACTTGGTTGCAAAAAATCTTAATGAACGCCTGCATACGTCGCTCTATTACGTTATTAGAGCAGTCAACAAGATGAGAAGCAATTCATTAAATGACAGATTATTTGGGCAACTTTGTAGTGAAAATGATGAAGACTATAATCGCTTGCTGCTGCACACAGAAGCAAGATGGCTCTCGAAAGGTGTTTGTCAGAATCGCTATTTCAATCTATTCATGAGGTGGTAGGTATGTATACTCCATGCCAGCCGGGGAGGTACCACCACCCTTACCATGGGCTCCTTAATATTGGGTCACCGATTTTCTGAGCTTGGTAAGGGCTGCCGGTTACCTTTTCCATCATCCTTAATCTATTCTCATCCTTATTCTTCCTTCTCGCCCTCACTGTCTTCCTATCGGATTAAAAGTCCCAAATTAAAAAATAAGATGGCTGTGGTTTCTAGGGTTATAAATTCCGGACGTAAAATCCTGCCCCATTCGGATGTCCGGGAGGGCAGGGCCCAAGCGACCTCGGTCATCGAAAGTATCAACTTTCTGATTCACTACTGCAATATCCGAGGTATCAGGTCTAATCTTAATGCTATTCACCAACATCTTGAACAATTACAACCTGATATATTGTTTCTATCTGAAACACAAGTCTCCTCGGAAAGCTCCGAGTCACCCGACTCGCAATTTCCTCAATACCATCTTCACTCTAACTTTCGATATAAATGCGTAGATCAAGGACAGGATTGCTTGCAAGAGGGTTTCTTCCTTAGAAAATAAAACTTTTGACGTGATTTGGTTTAAACATTCTGGTCCTAATTTTGTGAAATTCTACTGTTGCATTTATAGGTCTCCTAATGACAGCAACTTTCAATACTTCTTCGATTACCTTAGTATGAAAGTTGACTATCTCCTGTCTCAGTTTCCATCTTGCGATATCTCATTTGTAGGCGATTTTAATGTTCATAACTCTAAATGGCTTCAATTTTCATCTACTACAAATCCCGCTGGTCATAGTGCAAAAACATTTGCTATTTCATGTGATCTCACACAAATGATTTCTGAACCCACAAGAATCCCTGATAACCCTAACCATACTACACATCTTCTAGATCTCTTTCTTACATCAAACCCTCTTGTTTATAAAACTTCCGTTCTTTCGCCTTTAGGTCTTTTCGACCATTGTCTAATAAAAATCATTTCTACTGTACCTAATTCCACTGTTGTTCGCAAAACCGATACAACCTTGTGGTGTTTTAAGTCAGCTCGATGAAGTGATTTACGGGATTTCTTTGCAACCTTTCCATGGCGTGAATATTGTTTTAAGTGGTCCTCTTCTTCGGACATCGCTCTTTCAGTATCTGAAGTCATCCTCATGGGAATGGAGTTATACATTCCGAAAAAACAGTACCGTGTAGGTCATTCACGTTCACAACCCTGGTTCAATAAGGCTTGTTCTGATGCAATAATTAAAGCTGAAATGGCAAATTCAATCAACAAAGACATTCAACGTATTCTCGAATGGGGAAGCAATAATCTAGTTAAATTTAATGCTAACAAAACTCAGTGTTGCCTTATGTCCGCCAAAAAAGATCGATCATTTCCTGTTGTAAGTATGAATGGCTCAGTTCTTAAGTTTTCAGACTCTATTACTCTGTTGGGTATGACTGTATCTTCAAATCTCTCATGGGTTGACCATCTTCTATCAGCTACCAAAACAGCTGCTCGTAAAATAGGCTTTTTGTACAGATCTAAGCAGTACTTTACCTCTCGACAACTCCTTCTGCTGTATAAGGCCCAAATTCGGCCTCATCTGGAATATAATTCTCACCTTTGGTTATGCTCAATACGCTCTCGATATCGTTGATCGTATTCAAAAGAGAGCGATTAGGCTTATAAATGACCCGTCCTTAACTTCTCACATACAGTCCTTGAGCATAGAAGGATGGTTTCAGTTCTTTCTTTGTATTATCGTTATTACAACGGCTATTGCTGCTGAATTATACTGTTTGATACCATCTCGGGCTATCTTTGCGAGAAACACTCGGTTCGCTCATTCACATCATCAGTATGCAGTACAAATCTCCACTTGTCGTACAAAACGGGCGCAATCCACATTTTCTACGGCTTCTAAACTCTGGAATGATCTCCTAGTTCCTGTTTTCCTCTCACTTATGATATGAGAAAATTTAAGGTAGCTGTTCATAGGCATCTATTGGCAATTCATTATCCCTCTATCCATCCTCCTAAGTGTTCCTGAGTGCTTTAGCACGATAGGCCTTATTTAGCCTGTTCAGGTCCACAATCATAAAAAAAAAAAATTTGACTCAGTACGAGACTTCCTTGAAAACAGAGACGATAAAATGCGTGGAAACTTGATTGCGTCCAAAAATGACATCTCTTATTTGACAAACCTTTTTAAAATATTTAATGACGTTAATTTACACTTGCAAGGTGATGAGTTGAATTTAATAAAAACAAAAAACGTCATAGCTGCTTTTATGGGAAAACGTTTTCTGTTCAAACGAAATCTAGGAAGAGGTGAATACAGGCACTTTCCGACATTATCAGCATTATCGGTCAAACTGAACTTACTGCCAACACCTGAACGCTCTTCATGCTGATTTTACAGAGCGATTCCAGGATATTTTAAATATTAATATACCAAGCTGGGTTTTAGACCCTTTCGCAAATGCAGATACAGCAGAATCATGAAATTTAGAACTTGTAGAACTCACAAGTAATGAAGAATTAAAAGTAACATTCAGAAATGGATACCAAGAGTTCTCTTCACCCTGGATTGTGGGAAATATCACAGAAATTTTTGGCTTAGCTAATTTACTGTCTAAGAAAAGGAATAGACTGTAGATCATTGAGTGTGGTGATATGCGACTGTTTTTAACTAAATTGAAACTCGACATTAACAAATTGTTAAAACTCCACCAGTCTCAACCATCTCATTGTATTTATGTTTCTTATTGAATTTTGTTTTTTTATTATATATTTTTTTTTACTAATTTTGATTAATCGTCTTGTCTTTGCCTTTGTGCAGTGCCCTAACGCGAGGTGCTCCAGCTTTGTGTATTTGTATTGTCTCGCATTTGTTGGTTAAGTTATAATTTTGTTCTAACACTTTGTATGGCCTTTGTCTGAAATAAATGTTTTTGTTATAACATGTGCTGTATTTTTAATTTATTAATAATCACGACCTTCTGCCACGACCACGAGGCGCGTGGTTAGAGAGAGAGAATTAATTTGTGATTATTAATATACATATAAAATTGGTATAATTAATTATTATGTAAAAGGGGGCGTTGGAATTTTTTTTTTTGTAAAGGGGGCGGTAGTCAATAAAAGGTTGGGAACCTATAATCTATATGTCTGTTAACCTCTGTCAAACACGACACTTTAAACGTCTGTTTGACCTAGATTATTGTTTTTGCATTCACAATGTTGCCTATTTTTGTAATTAACTTATTATAAAAGAGGTTGCATAATTATCCCAAAAAATGTTATTAAACTTATTTCATTTCTTTTAATTTCCATTTTGTAGGTTGGGAGGTCGTGTGGTGTTCCACGCCAGATATTTTCCTTTATAAATCACATCTAACTGTGTTTAAGTGTCTTTAAGGGGCACTATATCTTATACGATATGTTTCACTGTTTCAGTGAAATCCTAATATGGATACTAGGGGTAATAGAGATAATTTATATTTAAATAATCATCTAGTGAAGAAAAAGCAAAAAACAGCTTTAAAAAGTTCACGGATTTACGCATCTTATTAAATTCTCTAAAAGTTCCTTCGGATCAAACAAAATTCATACAACAAAAAGAAATTAATTAAACTTAATTTAATTAGTAGTACCTTACATTACGTAAATACTTGTCCATTAAAGGAAATAATACTCTTCTCAAGTCAATAGCTTTTTATGAGCAAGAAACAGAAAATATCTTAAATTTAATATTCCTGGAATGTCTTCTTCCCCCAATATTACGTTAGAAAATATAAAAGGAATGTAGTATACATTTATTTAGGTATTATTTTGGTATCTTTGAAATTCGTACGTCATTGACGTTAAAAATTTCAATATTAAATAACAAATTTTAAACAGATATCTTTTTTATCCTCATCTCTGAATATTTGCACTTACCTAATGTCTAACGTTTATCCTCGAAATCCATTATATCTAGAAAAATAAGATTGAATTAATAAAATGAACAATAACAAAACAATTTAGTTTATGATAAATTTTTTATTAATACGTCAAGTTAATAAATTGATATAAATTGTAATAGAAAATTAAACAGTAGGTATCAAATAAAATCAGTGTACATTGATTGAATCGCCAAACTCATTTATCTTCATCCTTTTTACATTTATTTGCATACATTAAGAAAATTCTGAAAGAAAATCGTTACGTGGTAAATTACTCAAATACCTCAAAAGTAATCTGATTAAGGTTGGTAATCAACAATTTTAAGTTTGAACAAGCAGGTGCTATTATAATTATACAGAAGCAAATCGATGAAGGGAGAGATAAGTAATTGATATAAGTGGAAACTGGCTGTTTTGATATAATATGCACAACGAAATTATTCAGAATATATCGTTATTGTCAGTCATTTTATACAATAATCTCATCGTAGAAAATGATTTCATGATTTATTTTTGTCAAACCAAATAAAAGAGAAAAAATCACCGATGTATTAAATTACTGTCCCACGAGATGAAAATTTCACAATAAAAAATCATTCATATAATATTGGTAAATTGGAACGTAAACTCTACTGTTTTGAATATACCGGATGTCCGGATAAAGGCTCTATCTCGACATTGGTGGTAGGCATGTATACTCCATGCCAGCCGGGGTCGAACCACCACCCTTACCATGGGCTCCATAATATAGGGTCTCGATTATCTGAACTCGGAAAGGGCTGTCGGTTACCTTTTCCTTCATCCTTATCCTTCCTTCTTGCCCTCACTGCCTTCCTATCGGATTAAAAGTCCCAAATTAAAAAATAAGATGGCTGTGGTTTCTAGGGTAATAAATGCCAGACGTAAAATCCTGCCCCATTCGGATGTTTGGAGTGGCAGGGCCCAAGCGACCTCGGTCATCGAAAGTATCAACTTTCTGATTCACTACTGCAACATCCGCGGTATCAGGTCTAATCTTAATTCTATTCACCAACATCTTGAACAATTACAACCTTATATTTTGTTTCTATCTGAAACACAAGTCTCCTCTGAAAGCTCCGAGTCGCCCGACTTGTGCCTACATCAAGGACAGAATTGCTTGCAAGAGGGTTTCTTCCTTAGAAAATAAAACTTTTGACGTGATTTGGTTTAAACATTCTGGTCCTCATTTTGTGAAATTCTACTGTTGCATTTATAGGTCTCCTAATGACAGCAACTTTCAATACTTCTTCGATTACCTTAGTATGAAAGTTGACTATCTCCTGTCTCAGTTTCCATCTTGCGATATCTCATTTGTAGGCGATTTCAATGTTCATAACTCTAATTGGCTTCAATTTTCATCTACTACAAATCCCGCTGGTCATAGTGCAGAAACATTTGCTATTTCATGTGATTTCACACAAATGATTTCTGAACCCACAAGAATCCCTGATAACCCTAACCATACTACATATCTTCTAGATCTCTTTCTTACATCAAACCCTCTTGTTTATAAAACTTCAGTTCTTTCGCCTTTAGGTCTTTCCAACCATTGTCTAATAGAAATCATTTCTACTGTACCTAATTCCACTATTGTTCCCAAAACCGATAGAACCTTGTGGTGTTTTAAGTCAGCTCGATGGAGTGATTTACGGAATTTCTTTGCAACCTTTCCATGGCGTGAATATTGTTTTAAGTCTTCCTCTTCTTCGGACATCGCTCTTTCAGTATAGGTCATTCACGTTCCCAACCCTGGTTCCATATGGCTTGTGCTGATGCAATATCTTTAAAAAATAAATATTACATTAAATGGAACTCTAATAAATCGGTCGACAGTCATGTAGAATACGTTGGTGCTAGAAATATCTGCAAAAGTGACATCACTAAAACTAAAAAGTTGTTCAAACAACGAAAATGCAATGAACTAGCTACATCTCCTTTAGGCAGTCGTAAATTTTGGTCTTTAGCTAAAGCCATTAGTAAAAACTTTGAAACATCTTCATTTCCCCCCCTGCCATCTATTGATGGATCGGTAGTTGCTGATTCTGTAGACAAAGCCAATGTTTTTGTGGATTTGTTTGCATCAAACTCGTGTCTTAATGATTCTGGAAAAGATGTGCCCTTAGTCAACTCTTCTTCATATGCTATGAAACCAATTCAATTTCGGTACAAGCTCTTGGAATCGATCATCAGTAGGCTTGATCTCAATAAGGCGACTGACCCAGACGGAATCCCAGCTATTGTCTTAAAGAAATGTTCCCCCGAACTAGTACCAGTCCTATCTAAGCTCTGTACGATCTCTATGTCCTCTGGGAATTCCCTTCATCATGGAAGTTAGCAAACGTTCAACCTATTCCCAAAAAAGGCGATTAGACCGATCCTCAAACTACCGACCAATTGCCATCGCTTCCATTTTGTCCAAAA
Organism: Vesta saturnalis; assembly: GCA_036346205.1. NCBI lineage: Eukaryota > Metazoa > Arthropoda > Insecta > Coleoptera > Lampyridae > Vesta > Vesta saturnalis. The sequence goes on from JARFJB010001038.1 coordinate 1,818,873, forward strand.
TCATGGAAAAAGCTATCAATCAACAACTGCTCACGTTCCTTGAAACTAACACACTCCTTAGTGACCACCAATATGGGTTTAGGCAAAGCCGTTCAACAGGTGTTCTTCTTTCATATGTGACCCAAGTTTTGAACAATAGAGCAGAGTAGTCCGGTGAAACAGTTGTAGTCGCTTTAGATATCTCAAAGTCATTTGACCAAGTTTGGCATAAGTGTTTACTTGCCAAACTCACCTCGTTTGGGTTAAATGATACGCTCATCAACTGGGTTTCTAGTTTCCTTGATGAAAGACGAATACGTGTCGTAGTAGATGGCTTTTTTTCAAAAGAAGTTAGCATTAACGCGGGCGTACCACAGGGATCCGTTATAGCGCCTACACTTTTCTTCTGTACATAAATGACCTTATTTCTTCAACAACTAACCCCATCCATTGCTTTGCTGACGATAGCACTCTTCACTGTAGTTCATCTCAGTCTACTCATAGTGATAATCCACCTTCTATGTCAAATCAAGAAATTAAAGCTGAAATGGCAAATTCAATCAACAAAGACATTCAACGTATTCTCGAATGGGGAAGCACTAATCTAGTTAAATTTAATGCTAACAAAACTCAGTGTTGCCTTGTGTCCGCCAAAAAAGATCGATCATTTCCTGTTGTAAGTATGAATGGCTCAGTTCTTAAGTTTTCAGACTCTATTACTCTGTTGTGTATGACTGTATCTTCAAATCTCTCATGGGTTGACCATCTTATGTCAGCTACCAAAACAGCTGCTCGTAAAATAGGATTTTTGTACAGATCTAAGCAGTAATTTACCTATCGACAACTCCTTCTGCTGTATAATGCCCAAATTCGGCCTCACCTGGAATGCAGTCCCTTGAGAATAGAAGGATAGTTTCAGTTCTTTCTCTGCATTATCGTTATTACAACGGCTATTGTGCTGCTGAATTACATTATTTGATACCATCTCGGGCTATCTTTGCGAGAAACACTCGGTTCGCTCATTCACATCATCAGTATGCAGTACAAATCTCCACTTGTCGTACCAAACGGGCGCAATCCACATTATTCTAGACGGCTTCTAAACTCTGGAATTATCTCCCTAGTTCCTGTTTTCCTCTCACAAATTTTTTGTTGGACAGTTTAGTTTTAAACAAACTAAAGTGTGCTCTCTGCAGCGATTATACCTTATTCTGATTTTTGAAAAAACTAAATAGAACGGTTCTATTTATTTGACAGACCGTTACGCGGCGTAAAACTACCTAAACTTTAGTGAAAACTCCTTCGCGATATCTCCATCCGTTCTCGATTTATACGAGAAGATAAACATTTGAATACCTTGGCGGTATCAATAATAACCGCCTGGCCAATCCTGAAAACACTTCTCGAGAAAAGTATCTTCTTTGTGGAAATTGCATTGCACATTGTGCAACATTCTCGAAGCATTGGAAATAAATGCAAAACTTTCGCGTTAGTAAATGACATAAAAAAATACGTACAAGACACAAAAACACTGAGAAGCAAATTTGGAGAATTGTCAAATCAGTGAGCTTTTCAATTTAACAGTTACCATGAATATGTGATTTGTTTTTCCAGACGAGGTAAATTGTTCCGATTGCAGTATTCAAATTTTTAGCATTTCATCGCGAAGGGGTTTTCACCAAAATTTAGGCAATTTTAAACCCCGTAACGGTTTTGTTAAATAAATAGTACCGATCTACTAAGTTTTTTCTAAAAAATCACAACAATGTGTAGTCGCTACAGAGAACGCCCTCTAGTTTATTTGTTTAAAAATAAACGCTTCAACAAAACACCCTTCAGACGAAACTAAGAATATTCGAATCCGTTGAGTGGCTCAGGAGATATTAAAATGTAAACATTGGAAAATTCATTGCCCCCCCCCCCTCCTTTATTATGAGAGATACGAAAAAATGTCGCAAAACAAAATGATGCGATATCACCCAAGCTCTCAAATGATATTTTCAAAGTTAAGCTCAACCCCAATTTTCCGAGATAGCATGGACTTTATTTTTCTTCGTAGCAGTTAGGCCCCCTATCGGAAGAGTTACAAATTTCAAAATAATTTCCAGCTATTTCTTTTACATGCTTTTCGTATAAGGTTTTTGTTCCAAACCTCTAGGACTTACCATTGTCGAGATAGAGCCGCTCCGTACCCTTATCCAGACACCGGGTATAGTATACATATAAATAATTGAAGAAATCAACAACTTGTTTACCTTTTTATGTTAGATTTTTTTATCTTAATATAGTTCTTCTGTCGCATTCTGTGATGTGTTTTTGTATAACGTTTCGTTATGTCGCAAATTCTGAGCCAATAACAGCTTGTGTATAACATTTTTTGAAATGCATACTATTGTTTAATTGTATAGTTCGTTAGTAAAGAGTGTAACATTAAATGACCTTAAAATCGTGAATAGTAATTAACGCCATTAGTTCGGAAACTCATATTTTACATTACGAATGAGACGAAATGAGCACTGATAAAAGAGTTCGCGGACGAGTGTCGTTATGTTGTAACCTTCCACGCATATCGTTTGCACATTCAGTTTCAGACATGTTCATGCGCAAGGACCTTTTGCGAGCGTCGTTTTTGTGCGATCCTGAAAGGTAGTAGAGCATCCATTTTTGCTCTGTTAAATAATTTTTATTAAAAGTGCTGTAAATTTTACGGTGAGTTTATTTAAAGTTATTTTACAACGTTTGATATGCTTGCTTTTCAAGCACTTTTTATTTTTTACTTTTCACACGTTTATACATATCTACGCAATTAATTATTTCACCGTTAATCTAATTTACGGTATTAGTAAGATTAATCAAGAGTGAGGTAATCACTTGTGTTAATGGGAAGTGGACTTCTAAAGCCCGGAAAAGTAAAAAGAAACGACCACGTATTTCATTCCCTCCCCAAGGGGAAGAACGGGCTGCTTGAGCTTTCCGAGCTCCTTCAGCCAAAATCATGGATTCTCAGCATACATACCTACATTACGTATATATGCATGGTGGGATTAAGGATGGGTGTAGTCAGGATAGGATTGGAAGGAACGGAGTTAGGGTTCTGAGGGGGAAAATACAACCCCTGCATTCGCCTAAATAGTCGCACATGGTGTGCATATACGCAGTGACCATGCTGCTACGTGAGTATGAGGAAAACCCCCTGAAAAAACCTCATACAAGGTAGACGGTAACAGGAATCGAACCCATTACCTCCCGAATGATAAGCAGGTCGTGTCACCACTACGCTACCAGCTCGGTTTCTAAAACCCCTTAATCCTGCAAATTTATTCATTTGGGAATTATAAAGCACACAAATCCAGATTTATTTCAACTCTGAAGTAATATTACGTAACAATTTCCAAAACTCTAACCCAGCATGCATCCATTTCGTTATCTACAGTGTGACCATGAATAAGGTATTCTGATTCCATTAATTACTCATAATATTAATTATTCATTTGGTTATAAAGTTACAATTTGTTATTGTAGAAATTTTCTTTTAACTTTATTGTATAATGGTTTAATCGTTTATTCAATACTTAAAAAAGAAGTTGGCGTCCGAGTATTTAACAATTAATTTCAGGAAGAAGCAACCCGGATTATAAAGCAAACATATGTATATATGTATATATATATATATATATATATATATATATATATATATATATATATAACATGTAAATATTTTTTGGTTCATAAGGCAAATCGATAATTTTAATCTACGACTCAGCATAAGGCACAAAATCTAGTTATTACCCAAACTGTTAAGTAGCTAAAATTTGTAGCCATGGATGTAGAAGTATACTTATAGAACTTAAAGGTTGTACAATGTATTTTATTTCATTCTGCCAAATTTAAAAGCATTGAATCGAAAAATTTCAAAATATCGTACCGAACCCTTTAAATCTAGTTGTATTTACGAAAGATGATTAGCAACGGCGATTTCCCCATTGTTTATTTGTTTTGTCGATTTCTACCGCGCGTACGTCAAAATGAATTCTGGTGCAAATTCTTCAGAAATTTTAAGGAAATCTACAGAAGCGTGTGCTAAATTTATACGTAGAAAGAGTTGGGAGAGGTATCAAACACAATTCAACCATTTTTGTGATTGGAAAGTTGAAAATAGTGTTGAGAAAATTACGGAAGAAGTTATGTTGGTTTATTTTTTAGATCTGGTAAGAATTCAAATGGTTATATTGGCTCTTTCAATTGTAAATTAATGTTTTTAGTCTAAGAAAATAAGTGCAACCTCTTTGTGGCCGAAATACTCCACGATTAAATCAACACTAATTGCGACTGAAAATCTAAACATATCCCGCTTTCCGAGACTGGTAGCATTCTTGAAAAAACGATCAGTTGGTTATGAACCCAAACAATCTAAAACATTAACCCGAGAAGAAATCTATCAATTTATTAAGGAGGCTTGTAGTGACAAATATCTCCTGGCAAAAATAGGACAAAATTTCAAATAAAACAATAAAATTAACGAGTTTTTTTTATTTACAGGTTATAGCTATGATTGGAATAGCGGGCGGTTTAAGACGAGAAGAATTATATAATATTTTACTAGACGATATTCAAGAAACTGAGACGCAGTTAGTTATTACGATTCCCTGCACTAAGACAAATCAAAGAAGAACCGTCACTGTAATCAGCGAAGTAGAGGGGATTAACTATTTGCAGTTATTCCGAAAATACGTGTCACCAAAACAAATTGCACTGTTTTTTGGGTCTTCAAGATGCTGACAGATACACTGGTCATTCATTTCGACGAAATTCTGCAACGCTTTTGGCTAATGCTGGTGCTGATTTAGAAGTACTAAAAGGACATGGACGTTGGAAGAGTGCGTCGGTGACTCTTTAGATAGCAAAAATAAAAATTGCCAGGATGCTTCTGAACGCAGAAACAAAAATTCAAAATAGCCTATTGAATTATTATGCTCAAAGTAATGTGAACGCGACCGTGTTCATCTTCGTTGTTCTTCAAGTGTATATCAACAAGTAATTTTTATAATTTCCATTACATTCCCTACACACCAAAGATTAACCTAGTAGCAATTATAATATCGTTCCCATCGATTAACTGTCTCAAATATATAAAAGTTGAAATTTACTACATTCGATAATATTGAAAAGCAGGCATTCTCCTCACAGGGAAATTACTGAAGTGATACTTAAAGCGTCGATTCGATTATTAAACTACTTAAACAATGTGCAGTAGCAACGGTGTACAAAATCTCTCCAATTTATTATTTAAAAATAAATTCTTTAAACGATCACGTATTTTTACTATGTGTTAAAATAACACCATAAATGGCAGTATACGATGCGTTCAACCATCAGTGGAATTATTAGTAAAACATTGAGTATTATGTAAAAGCATACTTAAATGTGATATAAATCTTTACGAGTTTGAAGTATTAAATATGAATTAGAAATAATGTTTTAGTAACAGTAACGAGTTTAAATTTATTGTAAATAGATGGTGTGTGAATGTTGATTTTATATTAAAGTATGGAGAAAAATATGTATGTATATTTTTGCTGGTATAAATGGCATAATATTGTACAATGGAAAATTTGATATATGATCAAGGACAAACGGTGTTGAAATTTACTAAATTTTGCGGAAGCAAATGTCGCACATATGTGTGACTTTCATAAAAAGTTTATTTTAGATCTGGATGTTGTGTGGAGTATACATGAATGCGAAATTTGAATGTTTCGAAGAATTATAAAATTTTTGTAAAAATTTCAAGATGGCAGATATTTTTAAGTATCGGTTGCGTAGGTTCCCTTGCAGCCCTTATTGTAACTTGTAGGCCAATAAAGGCATGTGATGTTGAAACTCCTCTGGAATGGGTTGTTTTGGTTTTAGCGGTATATCTATGATGACGTTTCGTAAAATAGAGGTCTGGATCTTTATAAATGAGAGTGGCACGGTAGAAGACAGACACTCGGGTTCATAGTTATACTTAGAGAAGGGGGATTGCGTTCGAGTATTTTGAAAAAGAATAACGATCTATGCTAGTTTTTATTTCTATCTGAAATCTGAAAATAAACCTAAGATAATCCTTTAAATAACAAAATAAAGGTGTTCAAGCTTGTGTGAATTAAGTTAAACAGTACTGGACATTAATGTTATTGATTTAAGTATATATGCTATTATAACAGCACTAAATCGGCTGTGTAAAAACATTTAAGAATTTTGATGTTCAAGTGCGAGTAAATTTATTCGGTAACTGACATTTGTTGTTCGACAGTAAATCAGATTGCCAGATTTTGTTCTACGCATTGGACATTTTAGTTCGCGAGTGATGCCACGGCCAAATTAAAATAATAATATATTATGGCCGTATGTAAGTGACCAGTGTGGATAAAGAATAAATCAACCCCATTGGATATCACATTATACCGGATACAGGCCTACAGAATTTATTTATGTACGGATAATTTTAGATTTTTGAAAGGTAGAAGTTTGATTATGTTTAGTTATGTCATTGTTGATATTGTAAGTTTCATTTCAGGGAATAAGGATAATCAATCTACAGTGCCGTTACTATATATTTAGATCATAAGTTTAAAGAATTTTTAATCTATAAGCAATATCTGTAAATATTTTTGAAAGATTGGTAACACAGATCCATTAATTAACTTATTTTTATTATTTGTTTAAATTGTGATTTCTTAGTCTAAAGGTTAAAAGTGAATCAATATTATAAAAGTTCATTGTTTCTTTGTGTGAAATTAAATAAAGTATTACCCTGTTTAAGAGTAACCAATCTGTTGATATGTTCTTATTACTGATTATTGATCCGAGAACTATTTATTTTGAGTCAGATCGATTACAAAATTTACTTATTTTGCATTCATTAACAGTCATTAAATTCATAATGCTGATAAGGTATTTAGTAAGCAGAAACATTATTACAATGCATTCATGTTGGAGAATGTTTAAATGCATTTTAAAGAGAAAGTATTCAAATCATATTTGATACAAAATATATGATTCATGAACGACGGACTAGTCGTTACGTCTTTAAAATTTGTAAATACGAATTAATGTTTTTATGGTTAAAGACTGCCGAAGTACTATTTTTCTAGATTGGGTGGTATTTATTTATTTCAGAACTTGTATGACAGTTATAAATATTAATCTATGTGTATACGAGGGTCGAGCTGAATCTATTGAGAATAAGAACCACGGTTAATATTTTTTAGAACTTCAACAATGACACACTTGACCATTCTTTCCTTCTGCCCCGAAAATTCCTTTTAAGCCCAAAGAATAGCCAAAAGTCACGCATTATTAAATCAGGCGAAGACGGTGGATGTTCTATTACTTTTATATTTTTTTCACCCAAAAACTGGAGAGTTAGCACTACCGTATATAATTATGCATTATCATGGTGCAGCATAATTCCCTTGTCTGGAACCCTACTTAATACATCAGGCAAACATTTTTCAGTGTACCATTTAGCTGTATGCCTTTGTCCTTCTCGCTTAATTACCTTTACTAGGCCGATACTTCTGAAGAATACTGCATACATAAACTTTTTCATAGTTCGCTGCTTCTTTGTCATCGTTGGAGTTTCGTCATCTTCGTGAATCCATTCACGACCCTCTTGTAGGTACGTCGAAAAAGGGTATATAAGTTTCGTCACCTGTCACTATTTTGGAAAAAATTTGGTATCCACCATTATTTAGGAGATTTAAAGTTTCATGACAAATTCTTACACGCTCTGGTTTTGAAAATCAGAAAGGTTATGCGGCACAAAACGACTAACCACTTTTTTGAAACGCAGGTGATTATGTATGATTGTTCTGACAGCTGAGGATCCACACTTGAGTTGATGCCCTATTACCGCATAAGTGACTTTATTGTCCTCTACAATGTTTTAACAGCATAATGTTTTTGTCGGTAACAGCCATAGGACGTCACCCTGCTCCTTTTGGATGCTGAACACAATTCCTTTCCATCATTTACATCATCGGTAAATTGTAGCTAATGAAAGTGCTTGTTCACTAAAAGCCGAATCTAAACTCTCTTTGCACTCATAAGAGTTTAAACATTTTTTAAAATCATAATAAATCATGATTCGAACATGCTCTCTGGTTAATTCCATTTTTTTACTTGTAAATCCACTTTAAAAAATTAATAACTTAAGTTATAATGATCAACAGCAACACTTCAAATGACAGATAAAGAATTGCTCTAAATGACAATGTATGTTTTGTTTTTCACGGCCTCTTAGATCTTCTTCTTGTCAATAAATTCAGCTTGACCCCCGTACGAGGCTAAATTAGAAAGTATCCAGATAACGTTTTATTACTTTGATTTTATGAATATACAGGGTGCGATCCATAAGGTTACAACGACTCATATGCATCAAAATTTTATTAAGCGTTGGATAAATTTAACTTGAAGATTTGCAAAATTGCATCGACGTGCATTAAGTTTTCTTAGACGAAATTTGACGTACTCTGTTAAAGTGAAAGTGTGTTTGAACTTGGGTTGTATATGGTTTTATTGAGTAAGCTACAATTCTATCTTCCACAGTCAGGTAGGATTAACTTAACACCCCGCCTAGGGCTATTTATTTTAGAAAAGTGTAAGATTGTGTAATTTTTGTTGTGATTTACATAATTTTTTGAACTTTTATGATTAAAAAAGCATAAATAATGTTTTAAACTCGCTTAATAAAACCGTAGATCTGGTTCTTACGAATATTCATTTGCTTTTAGTTACGTATGCACCAGACTTACTAGTAAGATTAGATAAGTATCTTCCTCCTCTTCTTTTAACCCTCCGTTAAGGCGGCGATACACATGCCAGTAGCTTGCAAAATGGCATGCCTGTAGAAGGTATGCAACTTACTTGCGCAAGACTTAATTTTCTGGCGGGGATGTGAGGGGAACGCAAAAGGTATTCGAAAAGGCATATCTGAATGTACGACAGTTGCAGGCATACCAGTAGCTCTTGCACAATACTCCACACCGCGTTTATATTAGTTCGTGTTTTTATTTTACAATAGCGTTGTTATAGTAAAAACAAATAATATATAGCCCTAAATAGTGCCTCCAGTGATACGTACGAATCACCTGTAGCCATGAATCTGAGTTATTTCCAATTTTGTTCTGGCAGGGATAGCATTTCTCATATGTATATCGCTATTCTGACTTATGTCTTCGATTTTTGATAGCAATTCATCAAGTTTTTCAGGTAGCATTCTCAAATGATATCTATAACCATCTACATCTTCCTGTCGCATTTCTGACAGCAGACAAGTACTTGCTCCAAATGTTTCCCTTCTACTAATCCAATATTTCACCCATATATATATATATATATATATATATATATATATATATATATATATATATATATATATATATATATATTATTTTACTGAATATCAAAAACTTCCGGTATTTTGAACACCAAGTACAGCGAAATGTGCTGCAGAGACACAAAAGTAATCAGGCTGTACTGGCATGAGTGACCTCGGCAAAGCATGTGCGTAACCACTTGCCAGCTGCAGGCATGCCAACAACCGACGTGACATACAAGGCATGCCAGTTCACTTGCAAGTGTATTTTCGAAGTGCAGCTACTGGCATATGCCAGTTACTTTTCTATTTTACTTTAGGTGCGCGACAAATACTTACATGGTAAGGCGCGTGGTCTACAATCGTAGACAATTCGTATTATTAACTAAAATGAATAATTAAATAATTTAGTTTACTAAGGCTTATTGTATATTCTTTTATAATAGTTATAAACAAAATATTAATGTTTTGTATATTTACGTTTTTACACGATATTTTGTAGGTTTGGTGGGGATGTACTGTATAAATGAACATAGTTCTGCGAATTATAAGAGCTGAAAAAGATGAACCTAAATATACAGCGATAATACCATATATACAAGGTACCTCAGGCAAATTACGAAGGATAGGCAGCAAATACAAGATACGCACTGCCTTCAAATCGACCAGAACGCTCAGGGGAATACTAACCAAAACCAAACCATACAATGAAGATCAGAATTCCAAGAATTGTATATATAACCTACCATGCGAATGCGGCAGAGCATAAATAGGAGAAATCAGTAGACCACTCAAAGTGAGAACGCAGGAACATAAGAACAACGTCCACAAGGGAGAAACAGAAAGATCAAGAATCACCGAACATGTCTGGAACGAAGACCACCGCAACCAATGGGATAACATACAGATAGTGGCAAAAGACGAGAACACAACTCGTCCAAAGTCAAAGAAGCCACATACATCGCACTAGCAGAAAATCCAATAAGCCAAGCTAGTGTAGAAATGAAACCCATATCGATTCCAATAATGCGCGAAGAGCTTAAGCGCAATACACCTGCGCAAGAAGTTATGGCGCAACATGCGCAATAAACTTCTGCGCAACCACGAAAAAGTTTAATACACATATAAGTTCTAAAAAATATATATTGGATTACACAGTGGCTTAGCGGTAAAGGTGTCAGACTAGTCAGTGAAAGGTACCAAGTTCAAATCTGAGAGTAGTCAAGTGCTTGGGGAAAAAATTATATATAACATATGAATTCAACTCAGTGCGAAAACAGCCCTTCACAGGACTAAGCCTGATGACGGAAGCAGAGTCCGCTTCCGAAACGTCGCGCTAAAAAAGCATAAACTGTGGAAATAGGCCGATCAACTCCACTAACTAAGAGCTGTTCATCCACAGCAAGGTATTCCGTAACAATGTCATTCTCTTGAAAGTTAGCAACGAATAGTTCTAAAATATCTCTTATTACAGCTAACTTATCAATATATATATATATATATATATATATATATATATATATATATATATATATATATGTATATATATACAGGGTGTCCAGTTTAAGATGAAATGCATGGGGATATTGGAAACCGTTAGAGATACGAAGATGGTTAAATGGAGAAAAGTTGCGTCATTATATGCCCAAGAAGTAACCATGGTTACATGTCAAAAATCCTTCCATTTACTAGATACAGATAACTGAAAATATGCTTTTCTAAAATCGCTATATCTTGTTTCTTGCAAGAGATACATCCACGATTTTTGCAGGATGGGGTAACAGGTAGCGAGGATTTCAAAAATGATTTGAAAAAAATCTAGGCCTACTAGATTTTGAGATAATGCACGCAACTTTCGATTTTCTTATGGACGCCATATTGGATTTTTGCATTTTTGAATTCTTCATAAAAAATGCTTTTCAACCATATATCATATGTTTATAATCTGCCAATGAGAAAGTGTCAAATTACACAATTAAATTTATATCAAAGCAACCTTGACATATTATGTATTTTAATTAAATGAAAATTAATCTACAAATTAAACTAACTATTGAGAACAATATTATTGATTATTAACATAAATCATAATAATAAAAGTGACAAAAAACAACAAAAAATAAAATTTAATATTATACTGAATTTTACTATTAATTAATCAAATGCTCGAATAAACCTACATTCTCTTGCAATAATTGAATAGATGGTTGATTGGCAAAGGCCTAGTTTGATATAAATTTAATTGTGTAATTTGACACTTTCTCATTGGCAGATTATAAACATCTGATATATGGTTGAAAAGCATTTTTTATGAAGAATTCAAAAATGCGAGATGATAAGGAACTCTTGTGATGCAGTGCTAACTCGATGCAGATGGTGTTTGCAGGAGAATGAAGGTTTATTCGAGCATTTGAATAACAAACAAACCTTTTTAGACTTCGACAATTACATTAAATGTTCAAGCTAATAACCCTGCACCTTCTGACAACACCCATGGTGGTTATAAAATGCATTCGGAGTTACCGAATTTATGCGCTACTTAATATATATATATATATATATATATATATATATATATATATATATATATAGATTCTGTGATTGATTGTATAATAGAATCAGTAATAAATAAATTTATGCATTCAACTTCTGATGACGCGGATAATTTTAAGCGCTGCAGCTTGAAGTACACCTTTATTTCTTCTGTGCGATCTTTGTCTGAATTTGCATTATTCCATTTCATTTCTTTATCCTTACCAATGTATTCTTGCAATTCAGAATCATCGTTATTTTGTTCTTCAAGGTCGCTATCGGCATCTTGCTCTGATTCTAAGTGGTGATCACTTTGAGCGATAACCTCTTTTTCTTCTTCAACAGATAAAATTGTCATCCAACTCATCGTCGATAAATTCATGGTCGGCGTCTATTTCGTTGAACCACTTCAACTAATCATCATCTTAGATACCAATAAAATATCTGTATCAAAGAGTATATGTAATATTATAGAATGCTAATAATAAATAATATAATTTACAGTAATATGGACACAATACACTAATAATACAACATACATGAATTCCTACGTAATTTTCAAATGAAACGCTAATCGTGTATTGATAAAAAGGAACACAGTTGGGCGCGTGGTCTACATATATCGACATCCTATAACATCGCTAAATATCACAGCGAAACGCAGCCTATGAACGCTAAAAACGCACTGATGTTATTAGGTAATGTTAAAAATGCAGGTACTTGGGTACCCAAGACGGTGCATAACAATTGTGCACACCCACTGAGAAGGAATAATCCGAATAGGCGTGGTGTATTTCACTGGCCTTTAGCTAAAAACGTAATACTTAACGATCTACATTACGACTTTTCAAATGCTCAATTTTTAAATATTTATCAAAGTTTAAAATAAACCGATTGGTCATTTCTTAATAAACCCAAACCCCATACGGTCAGTATGTTTCATGATATGCTATATCGTATTTTTTATATAAATTGTCCCAAAAAAAGAATCTAGTTCATGGTATCCTGTTTAGTTTTCACCTGATATAATAAGAGACAACAAGAACAAGTTTCATCTTCTTAGAAAGTACAAACGTCTTAATTTTAAAAATAATCCCAGAGCTAAGGAAACATATACCTACACAATTCAGTAATCTCAGAGTGATCGTAAAGAGAAAAACTTCTACAGCATATCGTCAATATTTAGACAATATTGAAAATAATATCCACCGTGGTACTAAGCAATTTGGGACCCATGAGAAGCACTGTATAATACATTCTTTGCAGTGAATGTGATGGAATATAATGGTATTGAGGTTTACACTGGTCACGACATTTCAAATCAGTTTGTCAACTTCTTTGAATCAGTGTACCTGCCATTCCTTACGGATTCTGAATTCAGTAAAACTCTTGTATCTTCACATATTCAATACAGACCAACTACCTCAATATTTTTGTAAAAGATATACAGAACTGCTATGTGGTCCATTGTGCATTATCTTCAATCAGTTGTAACAACCCTTTTTGAGTTGTATTAAATATACCGTAATTTAATGTCTTTCGTTCATTCAGTTGTAAATATAAGAAAAAATTTTAATTAATTTTACATTATAGCTATGTGGTAGGCAACTTAATTTGCATATCTTCTTAAGGGTATATATTTCTTAATGGTTTATATTCCCACTTCAAATTATGTTTCTGATCACTTTATTCGCGCATTACGTCATCGTGACTTAATTCCTTGCGCAAATCCTTTCGCGCACGACTACCTCGTCTAATTTCAAAGGATCCATTTTTTTACTTCCTGATGAATGTTGAAGCAGGAAGTTTTGGTTTTCCACCTAAATTTTAGAGAAAAGTGCCATTAATTTGATGGTAAGATTAAGTCGTGATACTAAAATTTAAAACATTTGTTCTTTTTAGGCACTTTTATTTTAGTTCACTTTTATTTTACTTTTACTGCGATTTACACTTTAATTACATTTTAAATACGCACTTAATTTTACTGTTGCGTACGCTTTCATTCTGATTGCAAATTTTATTGAAAAATTTCAAGATAATGCATTAAACGGATTATTCCAATTCATAAAGATAAATTTTTAGGAAGGAAAATTCCAGTGTTGGGTGTGGTTGACAACATAAAAGCATTGTTATTGCAATATATTGCGCAACATTACACAAGGATTACGTCATCTTGGTTTGCATTTCCGTATTATTTTTTTTATAATACCAGGGATTCTCAAGAAGATTTTGTATATTTCGTAACAGGTATTTAATGTTTAATGATTTTTTTAGTAATTTAAGGTTTTCACAATTAGTTTTTAAGATATATTTTATTTAACCCTTTCACTTTATATATTTAATAAACATAGTTGTATATTTAAATATATAAATATATAAATTTTTAGTGTAAACTCGGTTTAGTTATTCCGAGTATTATAAAAAAATAACTTGGAGTCCGAGATCATTTTTATTGGTGTTACATTGCATTTTTATTATTTAGGTTAAGTGGAAGTAAGCTAGCAGATATTGTGGTAATTAAGCAAATCAAAAGAATGAACTCCCCACTTAAACTACCGACTGGGACAAAGGCATTAATTGTGGTGAATGGTTAGTATATCCAGTTAGTTTAACGATTTGTGTTATGGTGAACTTATCTACACTCATTTACTTTTACATTTGTTCATTTATTATTAAATTTATTATACCATTTACACCACCTATATTATACAGTGTTTACAATACACCTTTCCATTTATTTGCAATACTACAAAACTCACTCCTATTTATAAAAGCAGTAATAGGAAATTCATTACTAAAGCTGATTGCAATACGTTCTCCCCTGCCAAAATATTTGAAATGGTATCAAAAGATTTAATGTTCTCCAGAGTAATATGCCAAATTTCAGAAAAACAGCAGGATTTTATGGTAGACAAATTTAATTAATTTTACACAACTTTTAGCCTCTAGTTGAGATAGTGGGAATAACGTCGATCACGCTGTAATTTTGTTCAAATTAAAAACCTATGTTTTTTTCTTTGAACTTACTTTTACTTTTTAAGTCTTATTTCTCTAATATATCACAATATGTTTGTTGTTAGGGCTCCATTAATACAATACACCTGGAGTCCCTCAAGGATCTGTTGGGTCCAGTAATATTTATAATATTAATCAATGCTGTAGTTGTAACTCGGAAATTTTATTATATGCTGAGGACTTAAAATTATTCAAAACAATTAAGAATATCAAAGATTAGCATTATCTTCAAAGTGATCTTGACGCCGTAAATGACTGGTTAACAGTAAATAAATTAAAATTTAACGTTTCCAAGTGTTCTGTCGTAACATTCACTAAGAAAACCAACCAATAATCTATAATTATTTGCTAAATGGAAGTATTGCAACGCAAATGGGAATGTCGACTTAGGAGTACTTTTTGATTATAAGTTATCCTTCAAAGATCATATCAATAAAATTGTTGACCAAACATACCGAAATTTAGAATTTGTTATCAGAGTTGGTCACAATTTTTCCCGAATTGACACTCTTTAATTGTTGTTTGTTTCGCATGTTAGACCCTACCTTGAATATGCATGTATTGTTTGGTAACCGATTTTATGTCATGCACAAGAAAAGCATTAAAAAATTCAGAAAGGTTTTTCAGGTAAGTATTCTTTATCTCAATCGGTTATTATTCCTATCTCCTTATCACAATGCATTAAATATGTTCGAAATGCAAAGCATTGAAACCTGTCATAAACTTGCACTACTGTCTTACCTTTTTTAATTAATTATTATTGGCAATCCGTGCAACTTGGTACAATTACATTTTTAAACGCCTGCATTCTTTAGTCGTTCCAATGCTCTGTTTCTTGCTCCATGTTGTCATACCAATATTTTCGCGTGCGTACAGTATCTTCACATTTCGATGGGATTAATATTAGAGCTAGCGACCTGTAGTTTCCGCTTTTCTGGTCTCGATTTTTGAGACAAAATCGATAACGTAAACAAATCTTTGCCAACATTTTTAGTTTTAAGGATATAGGAAGAAATTGTCCAATTTGGCGACGGTGCTATATTTTTTCAGAGGATCAACGTGTCATCGCCAGATTTGCACTCCGACGTTTCGGATCCTAGATAACATCATCAGGTTAAAAGAGTTAAACACAGACGTGGGTTTGCTTTTTATTACTTTTGTTTGCTTTTTGGCTATCATAAAAATAGTAAGACAAAAATTGTGATATTTTTGCGTTTAGCCTGTCAAAAGTACATCAGACATGTTTTTTTCATTTTATTTTTACTACGATCCTAGGTGTAATGTGTATGAACGAAATTCCAATGCTGCAACGATATTGGCTAGCACTTTAATTAATTTAATACCCCAACCCTACTTAAAGCTACTAAAAATATCTACTTACAATACTGTACTAAAATGTTGAATAATTACTTAATTTGTTGAATAATTATTGAATATAATTATGAATTATACTAAAGGCACGTCTAATTATCATTAAGTATGTAATATGTAACAGTAATGAAACGAGATTATTTTTAAGCTAACGATAAAGGAGCAATAAAAATAAATTCTTACAGTTTTTATGCAAAACATTTATCAAAAATTATCTGTAATTTTATCGCATTTAATTCAGAAAAAGAAAAGAAAACTTGCTAGGTAAGGAAACGAAAAGAGGAGAGAAAAAGAGAAAAAAAAGGAGAAGGGTCGCTGCTGACCTGCAGATGTAAGGAAATCGCCGGCGTCAGTCGGTTCGGGCGGGGTTAAGAAAATTCCGGTAGAGATAAGGGCGCTAGAAGCCGCTCCCCAAAATAAGAAATCACCATTAACCCAGCTCCTGAATAACGATGTCTGCAAGAGGCGAGTAGGTAACCGAAGGAAAGGAGAAACCAATAGGAAAAAAAGAATGTTATGGTATAAAACAGAACAGTACAGGTCGTCGGTTCAAATCCTACTCGGCGTAAAGTTTTTATTTACGTATTTAATAAAATTAATAATAATTTTTAAAACCTATAATTTTTAAATCAAATAAAGAAAACGTATAACAATAAAACGTGTTTCAAAATAGAGCAATTCTAACAAAAAGACAAATATATTGTAAATTAATGTTCAAAACGAGGTAACTCACAATTAAATAAAAAATGAAATTTATAAGTATCAAAACGTAGATACGTTTGTTAATTTAAAAATTTAAAGATAAAACAAAAAAATGACAACACAAGCTTAAACGAATTATTCCGTATAACATTGTAAGTAACCTTTAGAGTAATTTAAAACGTAAATAAATGGAAACCAGATTAATTTCGAAAGGCCTTACTAAAGTAACGCAGGTTTTCTATAACGAAAAAGTTAATATACAAAATGATAATTAAATTCAGAATATGTCGTAACAAAAATTTAATTTAAGTAATTTAAAAGAGAAAGTTAAAAAATAAAATTTAATCAATTGCAACCATATTCAATTCAAAATTTAAACATATGGAATGTAGGTATCTAGCACAAACCTACAGTGCGCAGGTTTGCTTGATAATTAATACGTCACAAACGTTAAGAGATTAAAATAATGAATACAAAGCGGTAGTTGTTAAAGAGGTGGCAAATAAGTAATATTTTAGTGAGAGCAAGGGGTTATTCTAATAATTTTTTTGTATTTTAGTACTAAGGGAAGGAGCAGAAAGGACACGATGGTATAGGTTATATGATTAAAACCGTCTGACATTTTATCGATTTCTATGAGTTGATGTACTACTTAACTTATTCTTCTACGAAAGGAACCAAAGATGGAATTTCTATGTAAGTTACACACACACACACGTACACCCGCACACGCGCACATGCGCATACGCGCACACGCACACACGCACACACGCACACACACACACAGAGTACAGATGGTCTACTCTTAAACTTCTTTTAGTTGCAAAATATGGAACGATAACGACAAAACCAGGACAAAAGAACCCACATGAAGCTGAAAATCATAATGATCTATTAGGAAAGGCCACAGAAAAATATATTCACATACCTATAAAGATGGAAGGCGAGGTAACTGTATGAATGGTAAACTTCAAAACCGCAATAGGCGAAGAAAACAATTAGTACTCGGCGCTCTCGAGTATACACTATTGTGAAACAATTCTTTTTTAAATATCCTTCTTGCAAAGAGTGAAATTAATTCAGAAAATTATTTAAAGGAATGCTTCAGCAACCAAACATGCAATGTTAACAAAACACAAAACTTTTATGAAAAGAAAAGTGTTATCAACTAGCCAAATTTATGTTAAACAAAAGCAAGAGATTAGAAATTTTAACAACAGCTTTGTAAAGTTAGAATTTAGTATGTAAAAAAGTATAGGCAATTAAAATGTACTTGCCTAAATGATTGTTCTGTAGCATATCTTAAATCATTTATTGTTCTGTGTGGTTGACTATAAATTTTGTCTTTAAGAAACCCCAAATAAAAAAATCTCACATAGACAAATCGGGTCATCTAGGAGTTCAATTGTCTTTTATAATAACCGAGATATGACTCCCTCGCCAGATTGGACAATTTTCAATTTCGCCATGTATCTTTAAAACTAAAAATTTGTTCACGTCATCGATTTTGTCTCAAAAATCGAGCACAGAAAAGCGGCTCTAATATTAAGAGGGTTGCCCATTTAATCCCATCGAAATGTGGACATGTTGTAGACACACCTATTATTAGTATGAAACGTTTATACAATTTGATGTGTTCTTATCTACCGACTGAAATTGACATCTTTAACTACAGCTATAATTCTTTCGTGACGAAATGTAAATAACTAGATTTTATAATATGTTTATTTTTAATTATCCAACAATCATTATTCTGCATAATTTGTTAAATCTCTTTCCTCTTTGTAAGTACTAGTTGAAAATAATTAAACATATATA
Source organism: Vesta saturnalis (assembly GCA_036346205.1). Taxonomy (NCBI): domain Eukaryota; kingdom Metazoa; phylum Arthropoda; class Insecta; order Coleoptera; family Lampyridae; genus Vesta; species Vesta saturnalis. Next base: position 1,837,651 of record JARFJB010001038.1, read on the forward strand.
ATATTGAATTTTGTCTTAAGTTTTTCTTACGTTTGTAAAAGAAAGGGGATTACTATTATTGTTTATGTTGATTAGTGATTAGTTGTCTGTAATTTATTATGTATTCATTTTGTTTTTGGTACTGCTTTACTGCTATTGGGAGTAATCCTGTTGTAAAGCAAGCAACTAAATTAAAATAAAATAAAATGAAATAAAATGGACTGAAATGGAATGGAATGAAATGAAATGTAACGAAATTAAATGAAACGAAACGAAACGAAACGAGACGAGACGAGACGAGACGAGACGAGACGTAGACGAGACGAGACGAGACGAGACGAGACGAGACGAGGCGAAACGAAACGAAACGAAACGAAACGAAGCGAAGCGAAGCGAAGCGAAACGAAACGAAACGAAATGAAATGAACTGAAGTAAAATAAAATAAAACCCGCTTTCCTTGGTAAGCCTTCACGAGGTGTAGTGCGGTTTCATCGTGTAACAATATATACTTAAACAAAAAATTCCACGTTCAAATAATCTCTCACACATTCTACAAGTTGCTTTATTTACACAGTAAGGTACGAAATAATACATAACAAGTCTACTAATCCAAAATACTCTAACCAGATAAGTATCCTGGTATAAAGCAATCAAATTAAAATAAAATTGAATACATAAGTTGAACTACTCGAAGCTTTATCTTGTCACACTTGTTTACCATTTCAAAAGCATTTATTGAGATCAAGGATAAAAATTCATACACTGCACTTGCTCAAATAGTATTATGACCTTCAATATTGTTAAGAAAATTAATTTTTGTTTTATAATTAATATGTAAATTCCAATGAAGACAATACATTGTTAATCCCTAGCGAAAGTCATTCTAGAAGAGATCCTAAGTTGAAACTTTACCTACGTAACCTCGGGAGAATTACTATAACGAAAGTAAATTGATGATACACCCTAAATAACTATATTACACCCGTTTATATGGTAGCTTGGATAAATAAAGCTTTACGTACTTTAGTCCCAAGAGAAAACTAACTAAAATAAAACAATGTAGAGTTTTGTGATGAATCATAATTTATAATGTAAAAATGATGGTGGTATAACAAAATTATAAAGTTTAATAACTACAAATTGTTTCATACTACAAGGTCTATACTCTAAGCGCGGGCGTTTGAATATAAGAAAGACGATAAAAGAAGAGGGAGAGCGAGAGGAATAAAACAGTGGCAAATATTTTCATCAAATGTGGTAATTTACAGTTTTTATTAACAAAGATTACTTAAGAAGTGAAAAGACCATCCGCAAAATTGGTGGGATTTTAACTTTTTTTTTTTGTGATTTTGGCGCTGCATGGAAAGCCAATTCTTATTCTTTTCTTCGTTTGTTGTCCGGTCATGGAAGCTACTATTTCAAAAAAATTACGAACTGAAAGAGATGCTGCATAACTAAATCGATTGACCTTAAGGAAACTTACTAAAAAAAGAATTATGGTTGGAATGGTATAGGAGCTACTTAATAAGGTAATCAGAGCATTCGTAAAATTAGTGAGATGATGTGTGTCCAAAAAAGTGTACTATTTCCACTTAGTTAGTACACTTGGGAAATAAACTAAAAAAAAGAGGTTCAGTTTATACAAGACCCAACCAAGAGGTGGCGCCCAAAGTTACTAGGACAAACTTCAACTCAAACAGTCCAATTGTTCAAAAATAAATCTTCAAACAACCAAAATAGGTGATTTTGTAGTTTTTTTTGTTGTCATAAAACACTAAATCTAGTCAAATTTTAACTCAAATTGTTCAATTGTTCGAAAATATATCTACAAAAATAAATGTGGATTTATTTATTTCCGAACCGCGTATAAATATTAATCCCCACCAAATTTCAATTCTATTGAAAATTTGAAAATTAAAAAATTATAAAAAAAACAGCGTTGGTTGATGGCGATCTTAAACTGTGGTCTTGAGCATTCCCAAATTTCGTGGGATGATTTTTTATCTCTAAATACTATTTCTGAACAATAAAATTATTTCTTCAAGAATAAGTTGAAAAAAATATATAAAACACGGGGGCTACCACTAAGGCTTTACTAAGGGTTTTTACCAAACATAATGGGGCCAAACTAGACACATTGGAAAAATGTCACCCAGGTAAATTAACTTATTCGTAAGTTCTAATACGAAAACAATTCTAGACTATCCTATACTTCTTCCACTATTCACTATTCTTTAGTACAGCATTCGTTTAACTTTGATCAATGTAGATCATTCTCCGGTATATAGCAGTTTCTTCAATTATTCTTTTTAAAGTTCTCATCTAAGTTATTCAATACTATTCGTGGTTTGCTACATTACACCTTAAATCACACACATGTGAAAATAAATGTTTAAAATGTCCCCGCTTACGTTTACAATATTTGTGTTACGACACCACCCGTTACAGTAGATTGCAAATTATTTTTCTGGTTTTGATAGCACAAACGTTTACTAGACTTCCCACTAGTAACACCCAAAAAATAAAAGTCCATTGGAGTAAGATCCGCACTTTATTCAAGAATTCGTGATCCTTTTAGGTTCTAGTTTGACGTCAGTGAATATGCCTCCAAATATGTCAAGACGGTTATCTCGTTATTTTCATCGCCAGTAATTCGTTTAGAATTATTTTTTGCGTGCGTGCGTGCGTACGTGCGTGCTTGTGTGCGTGCGAGCGTGAGCGCGTGCGCGCGTGCCTGCGCGCGCGCGTGTGTGTGTGCATGTGTGCGTGCATAAAAGTCTCGCAACAGGAAATGTTTGCTCAGGATCGAAATTTAAGAAAAAGTCTCAAATAGGGAATGTAAGGTTTAAAAAACTATATTCATTAGCATTAAGAGGTTTTCTCTATGGGGTTCTTATGAGATCACTTTTGTTTTTTAAATAGGAACTCGTACCCTTGCTTTCAAAAGTTTCGCGTACACCCATTTTTGTTGTATTAAATGAGGGTTCTAATTAATCAGTCTGATATTTAAAATTTTGAAAAGTCAAAATGCCTCGACTAACAGAGTAAGACAAAGTTTTGATGCTTTCCAAATTAGAAGAGGGTTGGTCCATAAGAAGGATTGCTTATTATGAGCTAGATAAAAGCACTGTTCTACGAGTAAAGAACAGATGGGAACAAGAAGGGACCGTGACTAGAAGACCGTGTACGGGAAGACCCAAAATTTCAAACGCGGAGCAGGACGGAGCCCTTTTGGATAATTTAAGGGAAAACCCTTTCAATACGGCCAGACATGCGGTTTTTGAAACCAACTTTTCAGGATTGTGGGTGACAGCGTGCTTTCGTGTGAAGAATTCAGAAATTAAAAATTTAACAAGCCCAAAGAAAATTATACTCACAGAAGAACAAAAGCAGGGAAATGTACTATTTTGTCTGAATAACATACACCGACCTCTAAATTTTTGGAATACGCTAATATTTTCTGACGAAAAAGTCTTCAAATCGTGCAATGGCGGTCATATACGGATGTATGGATCGGTAAATTCAAGATTTTCTGAACGATATGTGACGCCACGAAACAGCTCCGAACGATTCTCTGTCATCGTTTGGGCTTGGATAAGTTTTCCCGGTCCAGGGGTAGCATGATGAATTGATGGTCGGTTTAATGCAGTAGCTTACTGTGATATTTTTCAAAACGTTATGCTTCCTTCTGTGGAACAATTATATCACACTGATTTCATATTTCAACAGGATAATTGCCCCATCCACACCGCTCGAATAATAATACAGTGACAACAATATTGAAATATTACCTTGGCCGTTCTATAGTCTTGATTTGAACCCTATGGAAAATGTTTGGGGATTAATTGTCAAGAACATTTATAGACCTGTTAATGCTGAATAATTGTGGGAAGCTATTGAAAATACCTGGAAAGAGTCCAGGAGACTGAAGCACTTGTTTAAATATCTTTGCATTTATGTTTATGTTCGTTTTAATTAACTTTCTGTTGCTATCTTTTTCTTTACCAGACTAATTGTTTGAGTTGGGCTTGCATGAAAGATTTCAATAAGTTGCAGTAACAGTAAATCTCCCTTACCTTCTATAACAATCACTAATTTCTGCAGAATTATTTGTAAACGTCATTAGTTTTTATCTATAATTATTATGTAAGACAGCATAATTAGTGTCCTGAGGGACAGTTTTTGGAAGTGTACGCGAAACTTTGAAAGGAAGTGAACATTTGTTCACAGGTTCATATTTAACATAAAAGAATGTAACACATTTAATTAAAAAGTTGTTTTAATACGTCAACTGTTTTTAAAAAATAACAAAGTAAAGGGTGGAACTTTAACATTTTTCTCATAAGCCATACAGTTTTGGAGAGGAAAAATAACAGTTTTAAGGAAAACTGTTCAGAAATTTTTTTTCTGTAAAGTACGTATCCATAGAAAAAAATATGGGCCCAAGGTAGAAAAAACAAAAGTGAGCCCATTAAAATCCCATAAAACCTCATGCAAAAAGTCTTATAATATTAAAGAACACAACAAGTCCAAAACTTTTTTCCATGAAGACCCCATTAAAAAAACAAAAATTCGAAATATTTCCCTCCCAAATTTAATTCATTTTTAGTATCAGAGTTACCTTATGTGCACCATACTTGGCATATTACGTAGCCCTGAGTATTTGGTGGATTTTTAATAGAAACAGTCTCGCTACTTCCCTCGTATTATGTGACTCTAAACTCTTTTCTTGATTCAAATTCTTCTTCAAACACCTCAACTTATTTAATTCAGTGCTCAAATTGATGACCCTCAATTGTTTGGCAATGAGCTAACCTTATATACTTACTTAACAGCAATGTTTGCCAGCTTCGTTTCATAAACGTCGATCTTCAAGTAGCCCCAATAAAAAAAAATCCAAGAGTGTCAGATCAGGGAATCTGGATAACCATGTAATCGAACCTATCCTTTCTGTCCAATGCCCTGAGAAAGTTTCATCCAAGTAATTTCGAACCACTTTCCCATAATATCCTATAACGATGTAGTGCCACGTCCTGCTGGAACCAAGCGTTACCAACAGTATTACCAACAACGTCGTAAATGCAGACATATTATTCCTCAGGAAGGCGATACATCTCTCTGCTGTCAGGTTCCCATCTATAATAAGGTACCCGTCCAGACATTACACTACGTATGCGGATCTTTCATCCAAAAAGAATTTGAGACAGTTCAATTGCGTATGTAACCATTTAATTACAATGTAGATTCCTCACTGAAACAAGCCCAGAATAATATTCGCTTATTTGCATCACAAAAGATCATCATTTCATCGTATAATTCCATCTTAAAATGATGGTAGTGATGGTTAGTAAGAATCCGACGAACTGAGGTCCTTCAAGTCCCATTCGAAGTTTAAGAATTTTTTATAACACACAACAATACATCAAGGACTGCTTCATCATTGGTCGCTAAATGGGGACGCCCATTCCGTGACTCATCTTATACACTTCCTGTTCGCCGCTGAACAGTGGATCTTGCAATAATTGAACGGTTAGGAAACCTGGCATTAAAAAGATTAGTCTTTTCTCCATACATCCGCATTTTAACGCCATATCCTCTTACAATTAATACTTTTGAAAGGTGGTGATCAATTTCCTGAGTGTCCAAACTTTGCCTTCAGATTGAATTATTATTTTATATTAATGAATTTGTAACATTAAAGCAGTATATAAACACTAAAACTGGGCCAACTTATAATGTTAAAACAAATGCGATGATGTAATAAATTGATCAAATAATTTTAATTAATACAAATTATTACCAAATGATTATCGCTACTGCCGTCGGCTCATCGGTTGATTAAGATGGGAGAGTTCAATTAACGCACCTGAAATACTGCATGCTTTTCATCAGCTTAATTATTTTCACTTATCCTTAATTCAAAACAAATGTAATCTAAAAATTATGAAAAAATGATAAATTCTCGAGCGCCATGTTGTCTTTCTTTTTTTTTATATATCTATCTAGGAACAACAAAACCTAGTTATTGAATATTATAAACAAATTAACACAAATGAAAATAAAATAACAAGTTATACATAAGTTTATTTAATATATGTTTGAAAACGAGAAAAAATTCAGAAGTCATAAACTATACTAAATTATAAAAAAACTTTACCTTTTAACGGATCTGTACATACACTGTGACAGGTACTATGAAGCAGAATGGTTCATATGGTGAGGTCAATGTCTTGCTTAGTTATCCTTAAAATATGGAATATGGAATTTCCTTGAAGTTTAATTCGCCAAATTTATTTGTAAAAGTATGTAGAACTTGCGTTGTAAAGGTAACTCAAGTAAAACTTGCCATTTAAAATAATAGTATAGTAAAATATTGACTTATACGTGCCATTAAAGATTATTAGTCAAATAGGAGAGCAAATAAGTGCAATCTAAGTGTACAAATTAAGTATACAAATTAAGTGATTAAAAGGTAATTAAAAGTGCGTACTAAAAAAGTAAGTACTTAAAAAAGTAAGTACTTAAAAAGTACTTAAAAAAAAAGAGCCTAAAAAAAGCAAAGGCTTTAGTTTTAAATATAATGAGAAAAAAATAACTTACCACCAAAGTCTGATGGCACCAAAATATAAAAAATTAAGTAAAAGTCATGCTTATTGCTCTTAACAGTCAGCATTAAGTGAAGTAAAAAAAAAAGCTTCCAGAATAACTCATGTGTATTTCCCCTAAAAATCTTCACGCTTGCGCGGATACAATAATGTAACTCCAATTTTTTTAAGAAAGGGAACTAAAACTATTTATGTAATATTACACCCAAAAGATTTGTTCTAGGAAATGCAATTTAAGTTGCCTTTCTCAATTTTACATGTAAATAATTAAAAACTCCTCTAATTTTACGCCAAATAAATTAATGATCTTAGATTAACGTATTTTTTAATACAACCACAAAAAAAGGTTGTTACAAATTTGAAATCTCGATTTTATTAGAGTTATGGTCATCGACATAAAAAAGATTCGAGAATACAAAATTACTCCCATTAAATCTTATTTGCTTTAAAGTTTCCTTTGCAAAAGTAAAGACAGTGCTCTTAAAATTTTAAAACGAGAGGCGTTAAAAAAAATTATTCTGGGGAATCAATCAAATATTTTATCTTTACCAAAAATACTAACAGCTCAAGGATAAGATGTTAAGATATAAACTTTTGATGTGTTGAGATAGCTTATTGAGACTTGTACGAAAATAATTTAGAAGATAATTCATAAGCTAAATTTATTGTTTAAAATTGTAAATACGAGGGCAATTTTTTTCCAAGTTCCGTTAGGTTCCCAATGGATGTCATGGTGACATATTGTGGTAGTATTTAATAATCTATTTGTCAGTACTTCCCAACCGGATCGGCCATTACGTAGCGTAGCTTTGATGTGAGTGCCGTTTTATCATGGCTACTATTATTGTCGATAAATGTGAAATTCGCTCTGTGATTCATCTACTTAAAGCTGGAGGCAATATTGCGGCTGAAATTCATCAAAGATTGTATATTGTGTACGGGGAAGGCATTTTGAGAGATAGTGCAGTAATAAAGTGGTGTAGGATTTTTCGACAAGGGCGAACTGATGTCCATAATAAAGGGGGTTAAGGGATGAAGTCCCTAGCAACAGACGACCTTGTCGAAAAAGTAAACACAGTGGTTCAAGAGCACTGCCAGTTCACAATTTCTGAACCTTCTGCTGAATTTATCGATCATTACTTTATACCGTTACAGAAGGACTCGGCTACCACACACACACACACACAAACTGCAGCGAATGGATTCTGCACCAACGTTTTTGAAGCGCTACCACGACGAAGATGAAACGTTCTTGAGAACAATCGTAATGGAAGACTAAACGTAGGTTCAGTTTGTGAACGTCGAGGCAAAACGTCAATCGAAGCAATTGATGATCAGGACGCCTAACAAACCAAAGAAGTTCAAATAAAGTTTGTCCAACAAAAATCTTATGGCTACTGTGTTTTGGGACCCTTGCTGTACAGTACTGTAACACTCTTGAACGTCCACGGAGAGCAATACAAAACAAAAGGAGAGGCATGCTGACATTATCATGAGAATGTACGCCCTCATTCGCAAGAGTAATAAAGGAACTGCACAAGAAATCCGGACGAGAGTTGGTCAAATACCCGCCCTACAGCCCGGAATTGGCTACAAGCGACTTCCATTCATTTACCAACACGATTGGGGACGCAGGTGTTTAACTCATATCTTGTATTTACCTTTGCAAGCTTATCGGAATTTGGAAAAAATAGCCCTCGTATAATTGTTACGTATCGACATTAAATTAATTTGAAACGAAAAAACTAACTTATAATTTACAATTTTCTTCTTTTTTTAAAAGTAAACAACTCATAAGTAATTCAACTCTTGTTTATAAAATTGTCTTCTTTTAATATTTTAAGATTTTTTCCATCAGGTTTATGGCATTTTTATGAAATCAATTTTATTTTTTTCACAGCTTCATATTCTACAGAAAAGATATGCAAATTTTGTCTTTTGTCCTTTAAAGTTGTTAATTTTCCGGTCCAAAACTCTGCAACCTGTAAGAATATATGTTAATGGTCTACTCTTCATTTTACACTTTTTTACATTCCTGTATACTATACAAAGAGAAGGTATTGTCATAATGAAAAATTTGACCTAGAAATTTTGTCAGATTTTGACGTTTTAAGGGTTCGTGAATCCATTTTGACCATTTTTGGTATACTCTCGTGAGTCTCTGCGTGCCTTCGGGTCTGCGTGCCTGAGTATCTGCGTATCTGCGTTCGTGTGTGTACATGCGTGCGTTCGTGCGTGTGTGTGCGTCTGTGTGTGTGTGTGTGTGTGTGTGTGTGTGTGTGTGTGTGTGTGTGTGTGTGTGTGTGTGTGTGTGTGTGTGTGTGAGTGTGTGAGTGTGTAGTGTGTGTGTGTGTGTGTGTGTGTGCGTGCGTGCGTGCGTGCGTGCGTGCGTGCGTGCGTGCGTGCGTGCGTGCGTGCGTGCGTGCGTGCGTGCGTGCGTGCGTGCGTGCGTGCGTGCGTGCGTGCGTGCGTGCGTGTGTGTGTGTGTGTGGGCGCGCGCGCGCGCGTCTGTGTGTGTATGTAAATACGACAGCGATCAGATCGTTTGAGATGGAGTGATGAAATTTGGAATACGGCTATTATGGTAAAATCGTAGATCGGTTTTGGGGTATGTAGGAGCACCAAAAGTACTTGTTAACCTACACAGTTTTAAGACTTTTTCAAATAAACTAGTTTAAATAGAGCTATTAATTTAAACTTACATGCATGGAAGGTACTGAAAAACTATTAGAAATAGAATTTCAAGCTGATCGAGGCACTAGACAAAATGCAAAAAAATACATGGGGTATTTTTATACCTTTGAAATATTCAGCAGTTTTAAAAATATTTAATAAAAACCAAAAACTGACCCTAATAAACCCCTCCTCTCAGAGATATCCAGACATCATGGCCGATCTTGACGAAAGTTGTAGAATGAGCTAATAAGTCTATTTATCGATAGTAAGAAAAAAGTCGATTGCATAGCCTTCTATATCTACATATGTATATGTAGGTTGAAAGTTAAAAATAGATATCTCGCTTATCTTTAAAGATAACTATGGACTGTTTCATATCATTTTAAAGCAAATTTTGTTCCCTTTCAAATAAAGTAAGAGTATGTGTATGTTATACCAGTAATACGAGAAATGTTTTCCATTTCCCGAAAAACCGGAAGTAGTGTAATCACAAGTCTGTAACCAAAAAGTTCTAACCATATCAATATTAAATATTTCAACATTCATATCTCCTATACTACTAGCTTTAGAAAAAGCAGGTTAGTTACATTCATAAGAGTGACTGGTTGCCTAGAAAATATTTAAAAAAAATGCTTGAAGAGAATTTTGAATAATTCAATTTCGAATAATTTCGTTTGACCCCTTACATGTAGGCAAAATTATGCCATAATTTATTACCTAAAGACATCTCTTTAAAGGACGTTTATTTAACTACGCATATCTATTTCCAATTCTTTTATATCTTGACCGGTATCGGAAATATATATTTCTACAAAAAAAAAATGTATCTTATTGTTATTGATGACCTGAATTTCAATCTTCTTTGTTAAAATTAGAACATTTGCCCCCCAAAATAACACCCTTATTTTCACCCCCTGTAGACTATTGCGTTTAAAAGCTTGTTTTGTCAACATAATTGTTTCGTACGCCTTCTTTCCAAATTTCATCAAAATCGTCCTTATAGTTTCGGTTGGCGAGCGACCACAGACACACATACAGACAGACATTTTGAACAATTTTCTAAAATTTTGTTTTTCGGGTTCAGGGAGTCGTAAAACATGATAATAACGCAACTTATTTTTTTCGATTTTTTGTGACCGCAATACTTTCTTGTTGAGCAAGAAAGTAAAAATGGACAAAAATGGTAATAATAATTAAAAAACAGTTTAATAAGGAATCCCCCAAGAGTAAATTACTTTTTTTGTTAAAAAAATTTTTAAATTTTATTTTAATATGCATTTAAAATGGCGTACTTATACCATTTTTGTACTTGTAAATGTATTTTGACATTTTGTTTTAAATACAAGAGATTAGGCCTACATTTGTATTTGAAAGTCCACCTTAAACTATTAAAATTTGTATTAAACAAAAAGTAAGAAACTTATTGTACTTTTTGTGGCAATATTAAAGTATTGAAGAACATGTAAAACACGAAGTGTTTAATTTTTGCGTTGTAGCTATAACTTTATTATGTAATTAGATAAATCCGTTAGTACCTTACGGGAATGCATACGGGAATGTTGAGTGGGGACACTCCAGATTTTTATAAAAAGTTGACATTTAAAAAAAACGTTTTAAACGAAAATGTTATACTTTTTTTTGTAGCAGAAATTCCATAAAACCTCAAGGAAAACACTAATGAATATAGTTTTTTAAACCGTACAATTTTTTTTTAAACTTTTTGTCTAAAATTCAATCCTGAACAAATATTTCGCTGTTGCGCGACTTTTGGCCCACCCTTTATATTATTTCTTCATCATTCTTGTAACCTTACAAGTTGAAACTCCACCTGTAATATATTGATGAATAAAGAACAAATAATTTGGGATATACTCAATAAATTTTTATAACGACATTTTTTAATAAATGACTACTAAACTAACATCCTGTAGGTATTAACAAAACAACCTATTCAACTTTAATTGGTCTAACTATTAGGATAAAGCATATTGGTTATGCAACCACCTACTTATTATATAGCTCGATGTAATTTCCCAAGAGTGCAATTATTTTTATTGTTAGCCCGATTACACTCGTTTTATTAACTAAATATTGCTTAGAAACAATTTCCTCAAATATCTTCAGTCTCTACTGGTTAGTTAGCTTAGTTAAATAATATCAAAATTAAATTACACACAATTTACCATAGAGTAAATAATAGTTTTGATCAAAAACACAACAATTTCGCTAACAGCAACCCGCACTAACGTATATATCATTTTAAGAGTAGATATTATGTAATATTTGCATTTTCACGTACACTGACTCATATTATGCATGCATATATGATGTACATTGGTCAATATATCTGCTACAAATTTATTCAAGGTATTTAAATCGTGTAATGCAATGGCCATGTAACCCATTCATTAGAAAATTTTCGACTTCCCAATATCGTAGCATAATGAAACTTGGTTTCAGGCTAGAATCGACAATTTGGAATCCAAAAAAAATATTTCAAAATAGCGGCACGTTCGGTTATACCGGAAGTAACTTCGTTATTTTAAAAGGAACCCCCTTTTGGAATTCTCTTTAAACTTTAGGGCCAGCTTATGTAAAGTATCTTATATCTAAAACTTACCGTTTCCCAATTATTTCGAAAAATATGAAAATTTTGACAGTTGCAAATTACTACGAAAATTTGGCGAGTTTTAATTAAAAAAAATTTTTCAAGAAACCCGGAAATAAGCCTCCGAAGTTGAAAGATTTTGAACCTTACTATTATTTCAAATCGGACACCCTGCACCTTAAAGCATTTTCGAGTTTAGAATTTAATTCTGTATCAAATATTATTAAGGTTGCTAGGACCTATTCTGGACTGTTTTCACTATAATTAAGAACTCCTTGAACACATCGAATACATTCATTCAATTATTCTGTGTTAATATTAATGTGTATTAACACTAAATAAATAATTTAGGAACTTAGTTTAATAAGCAAGAACTACAACAAACATTTAAATTAGGACATACAATTATAATACATTTTCAATTGAAGGCACAATTCAATTCGTCTCCTATACTTGCTGTAGCTCGACGAATCCCATTGGGTCTAATTCGGCAAACGCCGACCGTATCCTGTGGAGCAATTCCTCACGGTCATTTACTGAGGAAGAATAGACCTTGGTGTTGATATACCCCCATAAGTAAGAATTTAAAGAGGTTAAGTCGGGCGGTTGCGGAGGACATCTGCAAGGTCCATTTGAACCAATCCATCGATCATCATTAAATCCTGTCAATTCGAGATAAACTTCACGCAAATTATACGCAGGTGCACCATCTACTTTATACCAAAAATTTTGGCGCTCATCGATAAAGAGTTGCTCGATTAATGGATTCACAGTTCCTCGTAGAATTTCCACATATTTCACGCTATTTAAGTTTTCTTCATAAATTCGTATCGCGCCTGATTGTTGAAAAGTACTGTAAAAATATTAAAACTAAACATGTCTTGAAAATGCGCATATCGTATAGCGTGTGGATTTTCTTCTGCCCAGAAGTGTTATTTTCTTCTATTTCTTGTCTCCTCTCGAGAAAAGTTTGCTTCATCTGCCCAAAATATGTTAAAAAGAAATTAATGGTCTTCTTCTTAAATTTTTATTAACTTTAACTTTCAAAACTCTATTCGGCGGACTTCAACACCGAGTCTAAAGGCCAGTACGTTTTGGAACGAGTAGGGTTCCATATGGTGTTTAATTAGCCTAAGAGATTAGGCAGATATTCCCAAATCCATTTCTGCTTAGATGGTGTTGAGCATGGTGGTAATGTGGAAATAAGCTAGTGTATTTATTACATTCTCGCTCAAGTGATTGCTCACCGGTTTTAGAACGAATTTTTGGTAGCTTTAACTTTCCCGAAACGCAAAAACATTTTGGAAATCACATTCAATTTTGTCTTGTTCATCGGCTGCAAATAGAGATTTCGTTGTAAACATGCGGAAAGTTATTCTCGACAGTTTTACAGCATTCTCCATAAATATAAAACAAATTAAGAATATCAGCATTTGAGTTTATTCTTCCATATTTGTATTCGATACATTCAATTAAAAATAAATTAATATTACAATTTGCTGAAGATATCAAAACGCATGAAAAACATACAATAGACTAATATTTATTATTTGTCAGTATTATGTTGCTATGACACATAAATTGTTTATCCATGGATAACCATGCAAAGTCTAATATATTAAAAATAAAATAATGAGCTTTTGATGAACATTAAAACCGTCCAGATATAGGCCCTAGCAACCTCAATAATATTTGATAGCATAATTACTATACTCGAAAACGCTTTAAGTCCCATTGAAATAACCAAGTTATTGATGGCTTCAAAATCATACAACTTCGAGGCTTATTTCGGAATTATAGAAGACTTTTTAATTAAATCTCATCAAAACGTAGTTTAGTTAGGTACTCTTGTAGCCTGAAAAGAAACCAATTTTGGTGGGACCTTGCAACTGTCAAAATTGTAATTTTCAAAATAACTAGAAACGGTACGTTTTAGATATAAGATTCACTTGACATAAACTGGCTATAAAATATACCCAAACATTCCAAAATGGCAACACAAATTAGGGGTTTCATTTCAAATAACGAAGTTGGTAGCTTACTTTATATAAACAAAAGTTCCACCATTTTGAAAATATTTTACTTAAATTCAAAATGTGTCGATTCTACTACACCTAAATTATTTGCTAAAATAGTGGCAAATCAACTTAATTTCCTAATGAACGGATTTGGATGGCTAACCATGTATATTGGTCAAATAAAATACTAGGTTTACTATATATTGAAAAACAAATTTACACATATACCTTGAAGGATTACATAGTAATATAATAGTGGATATCAACATTTAGAAAATTATGATTTTGAACTATATAGATCATTAGCGTTCCACTTTTATGTTCGTATGAGCCATTTAGATCTAAGTACACTCAAATAATTAGAAAAATATCAACAACTTCTATTTATATGAATACGAAATATGGAAAACACAAATTTACAGTTGCACACACATCAAGTAACCCATAAAGTTGGCAATAGACCTAATGAGAGAGAGCAAAAGAACTGAAATATTACAAAGGACAAGAACGTACTCGGAATACTGAAACTTATAGACTTCACAGACCTTTCAGAAATTGATATTCAGCCTTCTGAAATAAACCGTACCTAAGACGAGTTCAGTAATGAAGTACGTAAAGCGACTATCCAATGCGGCGACCTTGAAATATTATGAGTGCCGAAATTCGATACAACATGTCGAGCTTTTCAACAAGTGGCGCATATCACATACTATCCACAGTTTCGGAATTAGAACAGCTTACAGGCGATAAGATATTGATGGGAAAATGTACATGATAGAAAAGTAACGTCGAGCGCTCTTAATTCGACTCCATAATGCGCCATCAAAAAGTTGCTGAAAAGCGCGCAACGACTATCCTAAATATTTGAAACGTGTATAATACTAGTGTGAGCCGTTAGAAAGGCGGACGGGCAAGGCGGAGCGGAGATTGGTGCGCGTGCATTCGTGCTGGTGAGGTGTTGTGTATGTGTGTGTGTGTGGTGTGGGTGTGGTGTGGGTGTGTGTGTGCGTGTGTGTGTGTGTGTGTGTGTGTGTGTGCGTGAGTGCGTAGTATGGGTTGGTGTGTGTGTGCGTGCTTTGTGTGGTGTGTGTGTGTGTGATAGTGTGTGTGTGTGTGTGGTGGTGTGGTGTGTAGTGCTACGTGTGCGTATGTGTTGTGTGTGTGTGTGTGTGTGTGTGTGGTGTCGTGGATGCGTGTCGTGTGCGTGCTGGTCGTGGCGTATGTCTGTGTGGTGTGTGTGTGTGTGGTGTGTGTGTATGTGTGTGTGTGTGTGTGTTCGTGACTGTGTGTGCGTGTGTGCTGCGTGCGTGTGCGGTGTGCGTGTGTGTGCGTGTGTGCGTGTGTGCGGTAGTGTGCGTAGTGCGGTGTGCTGTGCGTGGTGCGTGTGCGTGTGTGTGCGTGTGCGTGGTGATGTGGTGTGGGGTGGTGTGTGTGTGTGTGGTTGTGCGACGTGCGTGAGCGTGTGCGGTGCTGTGTGATTATGGTGACGTGTGTGATGTGTGTGTATGTGTGTGTAGGTGTGGTGTGGTGTTGGTGTGTGTGGTAGTATTGAAGAACATGTAAAACACGAAGTGTTTAATTTTTACGTTGTATATAACTTTATTATGTAATTAGATAAATCCGTTAGTACCTTACGGGAATGCATAGGAATGTTGAGTGGGACACTCCAGATTTTATAAAAGTTGACATTTAAAAAAACGTTTTAAACGAAAATGTTATACTTTTTTGTAGCAGAAATTCCATAAAACCTCAAGGAAAACACTAATGAATATAGTTTTTAAACGTAAATTTTTTTAAACTTTTGTCTAAAATTCAATCCTGAACAAATATTTCGCTGTTGCGCGACTTTTGGCCCACCCTTTATATTATTTCTTCATCATTCTTGTAACCTTACAAGTTGAAACTCCACCTGTAATATATTGATGAATAAAGAACAAATAATTTGGAATATACTCAATAAATTTTTATAACGACATTTTTTAATAAATGACTACTAAACTAACATCCTGTAGGTATTAACAAAACAACCTATTCAACTTTAATTGGTCTAACTATTAGGATAAAGCATATTGGTTATGCAACCACCTACTTATTATATAGCTCGATGTAATTTCCCAAGAGTGCAATTATTTTTATTGTTAGCCCGATTACACTCGTTTTATTAACTAAATATTGCTTAGAAACAATTTCCTCAAATATCTTCAGTCTCTACTGGTTAGTTAGCTTAGTTAAATAATATCAAAATTAAATTACACACAATTTACCATAGAGTAAATAATAGTTTTGATCAAAACACAACAATTTCGCTAACAGCACCCGCACTAACGTATATATCATTTTAAGAGTAGATATTATGTAATATTTGCATTTTCACGTACACTGACTCATATTATGCATGCATATATGATGTACATTGGTCAATATATCTGCTACAAATTTATTCAAGGTATTTAAATCGTGTAATGCAATGGCCATGTAACCCATTCATTAGAAAATTTTCGACTTCCCAATATCGTAGCATAATGTAACTTGGTTTCAGGCTAGAATCCACAATTTGGAATCCAAAAAAAATATTTCAAAATAGCGGCACGTTCGGTTATACCGGAAGTAACTTCGTTATTTTAAAAGGAACCCCCTTTTGGAATTCTCTTTAAACTTTAGGGCCAGCTTATGTAAAGTATCTTATATCTAAAACTTACCGTTTCCCAATTATTTCGAAAAATATGAAAATTTTGACAGTTGCAAATTACTACGAAAATTTGGCGAGTTTTAATTAAAAAAAATTTTTCAAGAAACCCGGAAATAAGCCTCCGAAGTTGAAAGATTTTGAACCTTACTATTATTTCAAATCGGACACCCTGCACCTTAAAGCATTTTCGAGTTTAGAATTTAATTCTGTATCAAATATTATTAAGGTTGCTAGGACCTATTCTGGACTGTTTTCACTATAATTAAGAACTCCTTGAACACATCGAATACATTCATTCAATTATTCTGTGTTAATATTAATGTATTAACACTAAATAAATAATTTAGGAACTTAGTTTAATAAGCAAGAACTACAACAAACATTTAAATTAGGACATACAATTATAATACATTTTCAATTGAAGGCACAATTCAATTCGTCTCCTATACTTGCTGTAGCTCGACGAATCCCATTGGGTCTAATTCGGCAAACGCCGACCGTATCCTGTGGAGCAATTCCTCACGGTCATTTACTGAGGAAGAATAGACCTTGGTGTTGATATACCCCCATAAGTAAGAATTTAAAGAGGTTAAGTCGGGCGGTTGCGGAGGACATCTGCAAGGTCCATTTGAACCAATCCATCGATCATCATTAAATCCTGTCAATTCGAGATAAACTTCACGCAAATTATACGCAGGTGCACCATCTACTTTATACCAAAAATTTTGGCGCTCATCGATAAAGAGTTGCTCGATTAATGGATTCACAGTTCCT
>JARFJB010001038.1:1860000-1912500 GCA_036346205.1 Vesta saturnalis
TGTGCGTATACGTGTGCGTGTGCGTACGCGTATCCGTGTTGTGTGCATGTGCATGTGCGTGTGCGTGTGCGAGTGCGTATGCGTGTGCGTGTGCGTGTATGTGCGTATGCGTGTGCGTGTGCATGTGCGTGAGCGTGTAGGTGCGCATGCGCGTACGTGTACATGTGCTGGTACGCGTGCGAGTGTCTGTGTGAATATGAATACGTGTGTGGATGTGGGTGTGTATGAGTATATGTGTGCGAGTGCGTGTGCGTGTACGTGTGCGTGTACGTGTGCGTGTGCGTGTGCGTGTGCGTGTGCGTGTGCGAGTGCTTGTGCGTGTGCTTGTGCTTGTGCTTGTGCTTGTGCTTGTGCTTGTGCTTGTGCTTGTGCTTGTGCTTGTGCTTGTGCTTGTGCTTGTGCTTGTGCTTGTGCTTGTGCTTGTGCTTGTGCTTGTGCTTTAGCTTGTGCTGGTGTTTTTCCTCGTGTATGTGCGTGTGCGTGTGCGTGTGTGGGTGCGTCTGCGTGTGCGTGTGCGCATGCCAGTTCCCGTATGCGTGTGCATATGCGTGTGCGTGTGCGCCTGCGTGTGTGTGTGTGCGTGTACATGTGTGTGCGTGTGCGTGTGCGTGTGCGTTAGCGTGCGCGTGTGCCTGTAGGTGTATGTCTTTCTACTTGTTTCACAGCAACATTATCCTCTATCAAAACCTCATACTTTACTCAGACTAAGCAGCACACCCCATTCCTCGTTCGTTTTATAGAATCTTTTGGTCATGAACTTTAAATCGTATCCGTCTTGTTCTAAAATTATCTGGTCGTTAGCGAAATTTTATGTGAACAGTGTTTTGTCGTTTATAGGTATTCCCATACCGCTACATCGTTGTTTCCATTCCTTTAACGCGGTTTCAATACAAATGTTCAACAACAGGGGTGACAGGCTACACCTCTGCCTTAGTCCTTTCGTTGTGTTTACGGATTCCGACAGAGCCCTTCCTATTTTCGTAAAAGCGACGTTTTCCTCATATAGATTTTTTGTTATTTCGATTAGATGGGGATTTGCTTCTGCTGCTACCAAAGACTCCCATAATTTACATCTCGGAATAGAGTCATAAGCTTTTTCTAGACCGATAAATCCCAGATTTACTTCTTCGCCTTTCGTATTAATTTTTCCAGTAGCTGTTGTATTGAAAATAAGTCATCTGTACATGAGCGACCGGGCATAAGTCCGCGTTGGATTTCCCCTATCTTGTGTCCTACATCACTCTTAATTTTTGCGTGTAGAATTTTTTCAAACAATCGTCTTAGCGTACTCTGGATACACAGTCCTCTATAACAGTTGGGATCTCGTCTATTTCCCTTCTTAGAGATGGATATTACATACGCCGTCTTTCATTCCACTGGTACCTTTGTTTGTTCGCAGTAGTTATTCATGGAGTTTAGGTCTAAGTTTTTAACCCTCAAAATAATATGCTGATCTTTGAAGGGCCTTAATTTTACTAGATTTGTATAACACAGGTTAATCCTTGGTAAGCGTTAAAAATTTTACTCTCTTCTAGACCTACTAAATTGTGGAGTACTTTCATTTAAAACGATTCTGCGTATTCTTACACAAACAAAAATAATGTCTCCTTTTCGTTACACTTTTTTTCCACCGGGAAGCAATTTAAGTTTTATAAATATCACAAGGTTAATCTGAAAAGATATGTCTAAAATCTTGGTGCCTGGTTAAGTTAATGGCACAAAAATTTTTTTAAACTGAATTAATTAGTAATTAATAGGTCTTACAGATATTAACATTTACTCAGGACGATAACTGTAAATGTTATAGAAACGTATAGCTTTATATAAAGAATAAAGCAGTAGACGATTTAATACCTAAAAGATATGTATTTTAGTTATGAGTAATAATCGTGAAAGTTTATATTTTCATATTTGGCATCTTAAATAATTCTTAAAGATATTAACAGTTCCAGAGGACGATAACTCTGATTGTTATCGAAACGTATAAATTTATATGAACACAAATAAAAATACACGATTTAATACCTAAAAGATAAGATTTTTTATAATGCCACAGGCACAGGCACAGACACAGGCACAGGCAGAGGCACAGGCACGGGCACGGGTACGGGCACGGGCACACGCACAGGCACAGGCACAGGTACAGACACAGGCACAGACACAGGCACAGACAGAGGCACAGGCACAGGCACATCCACAGGTACAGGCACAGGCACAGTCACAGGCACAGACACAGCCACAGGCACAGTGGTTACCTATATCCTAGCCGTGTCTCAACTTGATACGTTGCCACCGCGATGGTCACTTATTTTTTCCGTGTTTTGACATACTTTTTAGAAAAGCAAATTATACTTTTTAAAATAAAGAAGTAAGTGTAAAAGTATACAATACGGGAGAGGAAACTCCATAAGCCCAATAATAATAGATGTGTTAGCAAAAACCTTGCTTTAGCCGTAATTTCAAATCGAAGTGACATGTATCATTATGATACGCTGCGACCGTTTCGTAAAATATTATGCTGCGACCGACGGAGGGTTAACTCTAAACAGAATAAAACCGTTATGCCAATCCAATGCATGGAATCCCAGGGCTAACAATATATAAACACTTTTAAAAATGTAATCGCCGTTAAACTAGAAAAGGAGAAAGGATAAAAACGATTCCGCGATGATTAATGTAATAAAATCTTATACTGGAACCCAAAATTTAACTTATATTACTCAAATCTTATCTTCACACATGGTTAGTAAAACGCTCCTAAGAATGTATCAGTTAAATCCGTGATATACAGAACGATAATTTCCGTTTTTAGATTTTAGTATTTTAAAGCGGCGTGTTGTACATTTAGCTGAATAAAATAGGCGACGCCTTTTTCAAATACACCTGATATGTTTCTAGTGAGTCAATGTATTTAAGTTTAAATTTTTTTATTAAACCAGCTTTTTCAGTAAACGTCTTTGAATAGAATAGAATATATTCGTTTGGTCTCATAGACTTAACGATTAATGTGAACTCTACGCATTGCGTCTGATGCAAATATATTTCTGAATTTTTAAGTTAATAATTCTATATCAATACATATCAATATGTATATACTTATACACATAAATACTCTGAACTTTCTTGTAACGACATTAAATTAATATGTGATATTTACTGACCAATACATTACGACAATCAATTAAAAATCAAATAAATCTAAAAGCTCATCTGCTGATCCGTTAGAAGTCCTTGCTTGATTTAAAAACCAGAAAAATTAATTCCTCTTGTCACATATTGAAAAGGGGCCAAACTGAAAGATCAATGGGTCGAACAATTGAAAAGTATTAGTCTTCACACGTTTGAACAGAACAAATATCGAATGTTCATATAAATTTAAATCGAGCATTTAAACAAAAAATATCGCGTGATAAAATTTATATTATGTACACATAATAGGTAAGTGGAAGACACTTGTTTATAGCAGAATTTCAACTACTTTAAACATTATTTTTTGCGTAACTAACTTTACGACAGAAAATTATTTTCTCCATTCAACAGAATTTCCACTTCTCAGCGTTTACATATATTGTGTATGTTTATGGATTATGTGGATACAAACACTAGATCTACCTGCCATACAGTTTATAGAAATTTTTAAAATCGAAATGAATCATCTCGATTTGTACTTTAAAAAATGCTAAAAGAACAATAATGTGAAATAAATCAACTTTTATGCAAAACGACTGTATTCTGTCAGTATTCACCATGGCGTAATTAAGGTATGAGTAAAGTATATCTACACACATCTGATGGATTTGCAGATGAGCAAGAATCAAACTTTACACAACTTTGGAAATGGAATTCTCACACAACTGCACATGGTTGCTGGAATTTTGCTATGATAGTATAATAAACTATGCAAAATGAATAGGGATATTGTATTTATAGCGGCGTGTAGCTGAAATCCGTGATATTTATAAGCAAAGTGACACAAAATGGAAAACAGAAAGTTATTGATTGTAGCTAAATATGGAATTAAAAGTAACAGCCTGTAAGGTTGCGTTACGCACCCTGTATGTAAGATGTTATAATGACGTGTATTACGTGTTTTGAGTACGGGTGTATCGAGTTTGAACGAAAAAAAAAATTTTTTTTTATGTATATGCATAATGTATGTGGGTGGGTGATACGCCACTGGCAATTTAGGAGAAATATTATTCAGTATGCAGATACGTGTATTTGAAAGTTATAGAGACATTGGTGTTGGAATAAATAGATTCTGATGAATGTAAATGTGAAAAGAAATTTGTCGATGGGACGATAATGTTTGCTACTGTTGACTACTTAATAAGTAATAGAATGTTGGTGGAAAGAGGAGTAATCTTTGCCAGAAGATGTGAATGTATAAGTGTAGAATGTTTTAGGAAATATGTAGAGAAAGATTTGGTATGTTTAATTGTTGATTATAGAAAGTTCTCGTAATGTTGTGCAATCAGTTTTGAGAATACATGTAAGTATATGGGATTTGAGACCTTAGACTGTACTTGTTTTTGCAAATGTTGCGGAAGGAGGACGAGCGCATGTGAGAGATAAACGTTGAAAGTTGTGTAATGGTCCAGAGTGGCCACTGAATGAATGTGATGACGAGAAATGGCTTCTCCATAAAGTAATTGTAACATTTGCAGGTAAGAACAAACATGGCGATGTATAGTAGTTATAAGCGTGTTTGTACAGAGGGTAGCATCAGTCGGCACTAAGAAAGTTTAAGTGAATACTATTGGTGAATATAGCGAGGAAGGAAGACATGTTTAAAGATGGATGGCTTAAGGTATAAATAGGAAAGTCAGAGATTGACGTGAGCTTTTGGCTTTTTGCTTTTTGGTGAGAGCTCGGTGGAAGACGCGCGCGCGAGGTGAAGTGTGAAATCAGAATGGGTTGAGTTGGAGTTATATTTGTGAATAATATTGAAGGCAGTCATTGTTTAAACAACTGCGTAACCCGAAAGGGGATGAATCGTATAAGACATTCATAAATAAAACAATTAATAAAATTGAGATTGAGGATAAAATCAGTTTATTTTTCTTCAAGAAAAAGTGCGTAAGCAGATTTATAAAAAAAGATAACAGTTGTTACGTTATAGTGTTGAGTGCGGCGCGTGTGCTTGTAATGATATTTAGTTAAAATTATTTATGGGACCACCTTTAAGTGAACGAAATATTCGTAGTAAATTGAGCCAATGTTAAAGTAATTTTTTATAACATTAAAAGTTTATTTGTGTAAGGAAGGACTAAATTGTCCTAAAGGTTGCGAGAAGCTTTAAAGATGCGACCAAACGTGTACATATTATTACGTTATTGGAGTAATAACCTCGCATAGTTGGACTAATCGCGAATACCGGAAGCAATAAGTGTTTGTGGAATTGTGAAGTACTTGTTATGTGCCTTCAGGCAATCTAAGTAATACACATGGACTACAAATAATTGATTTACGGGAAGAGAGAAGAAAGAAAAGCGTAGGATGAATGGACAGTCTTTAAGTAAGAATTACATTTAGGAACCTTGAAAATTCAGTTGAGCACGATTATCTTTTTGGTTAGTGTTATTTGCGTATTGTTGTGTAATTTTTATTTAATTAATTAGTGTTGAAGAAAAAAAGGTAATCGATCTCGAGTTATGTTGTATTGGCTGTTTTAGTAGTAAGAATTTTTGCAGAAACGCAAATTTGTATTGACAGTGGTTTTTCAACCACGCTGGTGTAGTGTATGTAAACATTTGTTTATTATTTTGTGCAGGACAATATATATTTATCGTTAACTTTTATTCTGTTTAGCCAGTTTAGCCAGTTATGAGATACATTTGTGACGTTTACTTAATTGGTGACCTAGTTTTTGACAATTTAAATGTAGACTTTGCATATTTTGGTTTTAAGATTAATGAACAACCTGAAAGGTTATATTTGCCAGGTTAATTTCAAAAAGAAAATTTTCATATTAGTTTCGTTTAACGCAGTACACTAATGACGGATCAGCTGTCGATTTAAAAATTTCATTAAGTATAACTAAGAGATGGAGTTTTGAGAACTTACGTATTTACGAATGTCCCATACGATTCAGAGGTATCATAAAGGAACAATTATTAAGCCGATGACATTGACTTTCTTTTGGTTAAGAATTTTAAAAATTAATTATCGATCATTGAATGAAGAACTATTTATTCATTAATAAGTAGAAATTTAACTTTATATGTATACGAGGGATACGTAGAAAATATTCAGTTAACGTGTTATAACTTTGGTATTCTGGATGTACAGGGTACAATCAGGAAGTTTGCGACGACCCGTGTATTTCAGATTTTTTTTTTGAATAACTGTTGGTTACGTGAATGCAGTTGAATTTGAGTGATAAATTTTGTTTTGGAAATTTTTGTATACGAGGTGTATTCAAAAAGTTTCTAATAACCTGGGTAGTACTAAATATATTTGAGTTTGAGTTGAATTGTTTGGGACGAGCGTTTGTTTTAGAACCCTCGCGTAAGAGTTTACTGAGTAAGCACAATCCTACTTTCCACAATCAAGTAGGGTTAATTAACACCCAGCTTAAGACAATTATTTTAGCAAAGTTTCGATTGTGGTGGCGCCTGGAGGCATATTTTCCCGGACTGAGCTATTTGAATATCGGTGTAAGGTGTTTGAGCGTATTAACCATTCATTTTACTTCTTATTTCGACCACGCCCATCTCCCTGTTAGCTGGCTTGGCAACCCGCTTACAGTAGTAAGCATACACGACGCCTAGTGCGGTTTGGATGTGTAACAAGCCTACTTGAAATCTAAGTTTAATACAAATTGAGAAAAAAGTGGGTACAGAGTTTTTTCACCCTATGTAATTTAAATGAAAATTTTGAATGGCTAATATCGTGTTGCTCCTCCATGGGCGTTAATAACTGCTCTACACCTTGCAGGCATATTTAGAACGCAGTTGTC
The DNA here is from genome assembly GCA_036346205.1 of Vesta saturnalis. NCBI lineage: Eukaryota > Metazoa > Arthropoda > Insecta > Coleoptera > Lampyridae > Vesta > Vesta saturnalis. Next base: position 1,866,962 of record JARFJB010001038.1, read on the forward strand.
TATATGTTCTTGTGGTATTTCCTGCCAGTTAACCGGTAATACGTCTCTTAACTGATGAATTGTGGTTGGCTGTGGAATATGTTGATCTAGTCGCCTATGAAGAAAATCCCATACATGCTCGATTGGGTTTAAATCTGGCGAGAACGTTGGAAGTGGTAAATGGTTTATTTCATCATTTTGAGAAACGTTCAAAACAACTCAAGCACGGTGGGGTCTTGCATTATCGTCTAAAAAATAATATTTTCTCTGCCAACAACGTTACGGTGGTTTAATTCGTAATTCATTATAATATCTTCAACATAACGCTAACCTGTCAAATCACCATTAAAGATATGGAGTTCGGTACGTCATCCCAAAGATATTCCGGCCCATACCATTAAACTACCTCCACCATACGCGACAACCGGCTGGAGATATTGAAGCAAGGTGCGTTCTCCAGCACTTCGATAAACTCTTTGACGTCTACTATCGTTATGGAGACAAAATTGAGATTCATCCGAAAACAATATGTCCTTCCATGGTGTCGCTTCTTGAAGTCTCCTTCTTGACCATTCTACACGAAGCCGTTCTAGCGGGACATCTCAGAGGACGGTAGGAAATAAGTTCTAATTCGAACAATCGATTTCTTATCGTTTGAGTACATACTCGGATTCCTTCTGCATTTTGAAGGACTGCAGGTGTCGAGCCGTGCAGAAAAGGCACATTCTTGCATTTATTCTTACAAGTCGATCTTGTCGAGGGGTTGTGATCCGACGAGACCCACTTCCAGGCCTCCTAATAGTCGTACCTGTCTCAAGAAAACGTGATATGGTACGAGAAATCACACTCTGCGACGTTCCTAGCAATTCTGCGATATCTACCTGTAGATGCCCCCTATGATGCATTTGTATCACCAAATTCGCCTGTTCCACCGTTAAATGATTTCTCTACATTGCTTTTGTAATTAATTAAACAAATATTTTCTCTAACTTAAATAATAAACCACAACAATTATCAAAACTTCAGAAAAACTAGAGTTTCAATCAACACAGTTTGTTAGTTGACAGGAAAACAATTAACAACTGCACCAGTATTAGATGTTTTTTGTTTATAAGTGTAAAGCACCGACTCCTTGATCTATTTGTTAATAAAGCATTGTTTGTAAAAAAAAATAAATTTGTATGCAAATGATATGATTTTAGTACAACATTTGATTCACCTCTGGACATTTTCCAATCATTTGCGAGAAATCAAGTTTACACAGTATTGTCACCTGAAAAATCACACACAAAAAGGTCGGAATAGAAAGTACACGGGAACAGTGTGAAAACTAATACTTCCAGTCCATTCATAGACAATCCAATTAAACCAGAAAAATCCTCGTCAACAAAGAAATCATGTTCATTGGGGATAGTATTTTGAAATTCCTAAAGGTTTTCGAGTTATTTTCGAAAAACGATTTTCAAAATTCTACTTTGAGGGCCTGTCACTTTGTAGCCATACATTTCAGAGAAAAATTTTATCTGACTTTTCGTCTTCAATTTATGTGTAGAATATACACTTGAAGCAGGGGTACGTTTTTTTGGTTCACGTTGCATATATATATATATATATATATATATATATATATATATATAGAGTGTTCTAGAAGTCCATCAGGAAACTCCGGGAGGAGAACATACGAGCTAAAATAATAACAGTTTGTAAGGAAATTTTTTTTCGGATTGTCATTTGTTTGCAAGTTACGGCTTGCCAAAGACCGATTTTTTTAAATTTTCGTTTTAAATAACTTCTGCAGTTCAATGTCGATTAGTCTCTCATTTGACACACTTACTAATTAGATCAAGTTCTATTGGAGCAGTAATAAAAAAGTTCCATTACGCGCTGTTAGAGGGCACTTTACCTAAAACTCACAATTTGTTTTGTTGATAACTTTTTTCTCTTGCCAAACATCGCAAAATATGAACATTGTTATAAAGAGAAACAATATTAGAAAAAATTATGTGCTCTTTATTCAAGCTGATAAATACAACCGTTTAGTCAGAAATCGCTATTAAAGTTTTATTAAAATATCAAATGTTGATAATTCCATTCGTTAATTAACCGAGTTGGCATGCTTCAAATAACTGTTATTAATACTCTTGATACGAATTGTCACGAACACTGTTTAATCTTCGTATAAGTTTGATTTTTTACCATAATTTGGAAAATGGATCAGCAATACTCAAGTACTGAATACCGTGACATGTTTTTTGTTATGGACAAGCAAATGGTAATGCAGAACAAGGGCGCCGGAATTACATAGATGCATTCCTGATAGAAGAATACCACATGCACAAACATTTGTTCACATTCACAGACGTCTGGGGGAGCAAGGTTCTTTTAGAAATGATATTTATGACTCAGAAAGACCAAGAACTACGAGAACTGTAGAAAAAGAAGAAAGAGTGCTTGAGACAGTAGAGGCAAATTCGGCGATAAGTACGAGAACAATTGCCGCGCAGCAGGGTATTGCCCATTCTTTAGTTTGGAATATTCTTCACGAGCAACTTCTTTACCCATTCCATGTGCAAAACGTACAAGCACTTTATCATGAAGATCCCGTGTGTCGTTTGCAGCTCTGTAATAGCATTATGGAAAAATATGACGAAGATAATGCATTTATTAATAACATTTTGTTCACTGACGAAGCCGGCTTTACAAGAGATGGTATAACAAACTATCATAATACTCATCGATGGTCTGATCAGAATCCACATGCATACCAGGAAACAAAACATCAACGAAGATATTCTCTAAACGTATGGGCTGGAATCGTAAAAGATCAATTACTAGGTCCTTACTTTTTTAATAGAGTGTTAAATGGAGATAGTTATTTAGAATTTCTTCGAAACGATCTTCCAGATTTAATTGAAGATGTTCCTCTAAGAATAAGAGCAAATATGTGGCTTCAACAAGATGGCGCCCCTCCACATTTTAGTTTGGCTGTTCGTAGATATTTAGGTGAGGTATTTCATAATCGTTGCATCGGAAGAGGTGGACCAATAGCTTGGGCACCGCGATCGCCAGATCTTAATCCAATGGATTTTTTTCTTTGGGGGCATTTAAAGTCCATAATTTATAAAACGCCTGTTAACGACGTGAATGATCTGCGACAAAGGATTATTGGTGGGTGTGAAACAATTAGAAACAACATCGGTGTTTTTCATCGTGTTAGACGATCATTTCTAAAACGTGTTAGAAAATGTATAGAGGTGAATGGAGGTCATTACAAGCATTTGTTATGATAAACTTGTAAATTGTTACTTACTTTTTGTAACTTTAATTCAATATACAATAGTTTTAGAAATGTTAGTAACTTATAATCCATATGTTATGTGTGTAGTATTATCTCTTATATTGGTGTTTATGTATTTGTATTTATTTTTTTTTTCAGTTTGTCCTGTAATTGGTACTTGTTTCTGTTGGACAAATAAAATGTATTATTATTATTATTATTATAAAATAGGAGAATCTGTCATACTTTGTTCGTGTAATTCCACTATCTAACGCTATCTCTTTGTAAAACCAGAATCGTTAATAAATAAAATAAAAAAAATTGGTCTTTGATAAGCCGTAACTTTCAAACAAATGACAATCCTAAAAAAATTTCCTTACAAACTGCTATTATTTTAGCTCGTAGAATCTCCTCCCGGAGTTTCCTGACGGACTTTTAGAACACCCTGTATATATATATATATATATATATATATATATATATATATATATATAGGGTTGCTCATTAGTGCGCCAAAGTACTATATCTTAGTAAATATAAATTCTTCGGAATCCGTCTTATGAGGCTCTAAGAGGACCTAATAAGCTAAGTTTTGACTTGTTTACTTAAAAAAAAAGGTTTTCCAATACCCCGGAAATAAATCTCCGAAATTGCATGACTTCAATCCTCAATAACTTGGTTATTTGCCAATGGAACGCCCCGATTTTCTCAACGTCATCATGTTTAGAATCCAAAAATCTACAACTTTTGTTAACGTCGCCCTATCCCTCGAAAATTTCTCCTTTTTAGCTTCTAAATATTTCAACATTCGCACCGGTGACGTCACCATACGCAAATGTTATACGTTGCCCGGTGACGTCCAATGTCATTTTGACGTTTTTCATGAATATCAATAACTGTATTATAATTTTTATATTATTTTTAACAAATTATTATTATTTATCTTCACAACATTATTTGTATTTACAACAAATTCTCAAAGTGTCCTCCGTTGCGATCATAACACATTTGCAGTCTTTCCAGAAAAGACCTATTTACTTCTCGTAACATTTCAATAAATATCGTATTTCTAAACGCATGAATGTCTCATATCTTCTGTGGTAGTCGGAGCAGTTTGATATACAACGTTTTTTATGTGTCCCATAAAAAAATCTATTTTTGTTAAGTCTGGCGATCTTGATGGCCAAAAAACGGGTCCTAGGATGCGGCCTATCCATCTACCTTCAAATTCTTGATTTAGGTACTCTCTGACATCTGCAGCAAATTGTGCTGGAGCACCGTCATGCTGTAACCACATATTGTTCCTTAAAACTAGAGGAATGTCTTGTAAAAGTTGGGCAAGTCATTTTCCAAAAAATGCAAATATTCCACACCATTCAAGTGTCCGTTAAATAAATGTGGCCCAATTATAAAATCGCCAATAATACCAACCCAAACATTTATGGTACACTGCCGCTGCGTGTTAACTGGTCTTACTATTTCTGGGTTTTCCGTTGCGTAATAACCAAGATTATGACGGTTTGGACTGCCACTCTGAGTAAAAGTTGATTCGTCGGAGAATAATATTTTTCGGAGAAAGTTAGGTGTTGTCCTTTCCATTTCCAATCCCCACTGGCAAAATCTCCTTCTAATTTCCAAGTCAGGCCCCAATAGTTCTTGATGGAAAGATATGCTGTAGTCATGAAACTTGTTCCTCTTTAAAATTTTGCTAACGGTAGATCGGAGAACATTGGTTTCCTTGGTTATTGTTGGCGAACTGGTAGAAGGATCCGGAATTACAAACAACAAAACATTCAACTGATCTTCGTCGCTTGTCCTCTTAGTTCTTTCACATTTTTCATAATTTACGTTGCCTGTTCTATTAAATCTCTCCTTAAGTTTTTCTAACCGAGGGTTGCCCTCTATCAGAACATTTTTTCGCATACATCCTCTGAGTTAGTAAACAATTTTGGTAAGCAGTTTCCATAACAAAGATCATGTCAACCAGTTCCGTCTTTTCGAAATTCATACTTATTAAATTAACTACAAACATTAAAATGATATAAGAATGAAATATGCAAAATATCTGCGTAACTACTCACCAAATAAAAAATTATGTATAACAAATTTAAAAAATATACGGATTGGAAAATACTTAAGAAATAACGATGCACAATATAAAACTAATTGTAACTCACAAATACCTAGGACATTTATAATATTTTCCAAAGAAAACACAGACATCAATAGGAATAAATAAAGGATTTGTTTTGTTACCATGACAACGGGTAACATTTGCGTATAGTGACGTCACCGGTGCGAATGATAAATTTTCGAAATCTTAAAAACGGCTGGGTTTAAGGAAAGGGTAATGATAACAAAAGTTGTAGAGTTTTGGATTCTAAACACGATGCCGTCGAGAAAATTGGGGCATTCCATTTGAAATAACCAAGTTATTGAAGATTGAAGTCATGCAACTTCGGAGATTTATTTCGGGGGTTTTGGAAAACTTTTTTTTTAAGTAAACAAGTCAAAACGTAGCGCATTAGGTCCTCTTAGGGCCTCATAAGGCGGATTCCGAAATTCGAAGCAGTTAGGGTACAATACCGATTTCCATGAGACCGTAGCAGCTATCAAAATTTTAGAACTTTCCCGAATAACTCGAAAATAATAAGTTTTTGATATAAGACTCTTAACGTAGAACTAAGCTTAAACTTTGACGATAAATTCAAAAATGGCAAAAAAATTAGGTGGAACCATTTAAAAAAACATAACTTGGTACTACCACACTTTTATGACGCACCCTGTACATTTGAAAATAATTTTAAAATACCCTCAATGGCCAAAAACTTTCCTATAAAACATTTTCTCCAAAAATTTATATTTACTAAGATATCGTATTTTGACGACTACATAATATATATATATATATATATATATATATATATATATATATATATATATAATATAAAATAGGGTGAATCTTATCTAATCCGCCAAAATTAAAGGAGCACTAGAACTGATCATTATAAGCAAAAAAGTTCATATGTACATGGGTCCGGAAATGCTTCGTTTCCGAGATACAGGGTGTCAAAGTTGAAAAAAGGAATCGCGATTTCTTCAATATTTTTTGACTGTTTCGAAATAATTTCATGAAATTTCGTATACGGGGTTTTTTTTGGGACAGTTGTTTGAACAGTTGTTATCAAAAGAACATGTTTACTTTTAATATTAATTTTTTTTCTTGTTTTTTAATATTGGATATTTTAGTGCTCCTTACAAGTTTTAAATAAATAAACATTGTGAGTTTTAAATGTGTTTTTCTCAGAAACGGTTGCTCCTAGCGACATCACTAAAATATACCTTTTTTTAGAAGAAAAGATAGGAGATTTTTCTAGTCCAAAATGGTATACAGTGTAGCACAAAAAAATTGCAACGATTTAAAGGGGTCGAAATGGTTGCCGCTGGCGCCTTCTAGAGAAACTAAATGGACCACAAATTTGAATATTTCATTTCAAAAAACCATCGTATACGAAATTTCATGAAATTATTTCGAAACAGTCGAAAGATATTGAAGAAAACGCGATTTCTTTTTTCAACTTTGACACCCTGTATCTCGGAAACGAAGCATTTCCGGATTCATGTACACATGAACTTTTTTGCTTATAATGATGAGTCCTAGTACTTCTTTAATTTTGGCGGATTAGATAAGATTCACCTTGTATATATATATATATATATATATATATATATATATATATATATATATATATATATATACACAAACAGAATTGTCTCTCACAATTCCAAATTTATGATGAAATGTTTACCATATTGTTGGGAAACGTGCTCTATATTATAATCAGAGCACAAGAATACAGCAACTAACTGCAGTTCTATCTGAACTCCATGTAAAGGATGCTATGTTTTTAGTATAGCTTTTGATACGTCACATGATGTTTCGCAATTATTTGGGAAAAACGAAATTTTCACAGTATAGTTAGAAAATGTATTTTATATTATAATTAACTAACAGAATTCCAACAATCGTGTGCAGTTATGTGACAATTGCATATAAAGTATGGTATGACATTCTCCTAAATTCATTTACTGAAGTTTTAACTAAAGCTGACTGTCCAAATTCTTCACCCACAGCTGCTGCAACCTGTTATATGCCAAAAATGCGTCCAGTGTGATTTTCATCCATCTATTCAGCATCATAAAATGTCATAAATGATTTAAAAAAGGCCATATCCAAACGCTGTCTGTATGAATACAGTGAGGTGGTTGACTTAATAAAATAATAGTAATAGTGTTTTCCCTCGCAAATTTAATCACGTGAAACTTTTAGTATGGGACATGGCCATGTAATATTAACAAAACGGGTTTTTCGGCAGTTGGTCTTAACTGATAAGAAAAATATTTTAAATATATTAAAACCCATCCAGCCTTTTTCTTGAGCATAAGCTGGACTACCTTTTGCTGCATACTCCATAAGTTCTGGTTTTATCACAATCAAAAATAAATGCGAGAGCCAAAAACTTCCTGTGACACTGACAATTGGACAGTTTGACAATCCCTTGTACATATCTCTTAGGAGTGATGGTCTCACGGCATCAAACTTTGATTCTGTAATTAGACGTGAAGCTCACACTTCCTGTCATTCACTACTACAAAGAAAAAGAGGAAAAATTAAAGGTGAAGGTTAATCCAAGTGGCCTGTATATTGATACTATCCACCCATTCCTGGCTGCATCTCCAGACGGTAGGATGAGACGTTGAGATAGAAATAGTAGCATTATACTTTTTGTTAGGTTTAGTGGGTTATACGCATTTAATGGAAGTTAAATGCCTGTACAAATTATCCCAACAGGATCTAAGCTTAAATGAGGGAATAAACAAATTTTATACTTGTTTAGAGAAGAAAAATGACAAAATACAACTGAAACGGCACCATAACCACTACTATCAGGTAAGAGTGATGACAGATGACTACTAACACATATCTTTTATCACCGTTTATTATTTACCTTAGGTTAAAGGGCAGTTGCATATAACTGGAAGAGAGTTTTACTATTTTGTTGTTTATTTAAATGACAAACGAATGTCTTTTTCGAAGAAATATTGGGGGATCACGATTTATGGAATATCATGGTGGAGAAACTAGTTAATTTTTATAAATATTGTATTCTTCCAGAAACTGTACGTGGAAATTTGAAAAGAGGAGAAAAGTGCCTTGATCCTGACCACATCTTAAAGGAAAAAGTTAAGTATGACAAAAGGAAACTAAACAAGAAGTCCAACCCTAAATAGTTCATGTACATTTTATTACACAAATATTATTTATAACAGAACATGACGCGGGTTCGAACCCGACCAAGGCAGTCGTTTTTCTAACGGGAGAAAAACTGGAACGCTGCTTTTTCTCGGATAGGAAGTAAAATCGTAGGTCCTGCATTGATGGGATGTTCAGCACGATAAAGATCCCTGGTTGAGGGTGGAATGGGCTCATTTAGGATTTTTTTTATTTGGCCAATCGAAAAATTTTACAATTTTATGACTCCCTGCAAAAAACAAGAATTTTTAAAGACGTACAAATTAACAAAACCCGAACGCTGGAGCTTTGCCGCGAAATTTCACTGTGACGTCACCGAATGCGATAAGCCTACGAGGCGCGAGGTTCGTTAATACCGCTGTTAATAAACGTCGACTGCTTCTTGTTGAAATTAAGTTTTTTGATCTCAGGATTTATTGGTAATAAATATTGTACCAGTCTAAAGACACCTAATAAGATATTTGTCACCCTTCCTCGAGGCCCAAACGCCAGAAAGCAATGACAAAACTCAATCAAAAGCTCTAAATAATAACTTGGCGCCGCGTATATTTTAAATTTTCTCCCACGTCAAATTACCTGCATATTGTAAAAATCTAAACAGCTTTGCACCCTACCGTTTCCGATAGTTATTGTTTGCAATTTATTTATTATCTATTTACATGTTAAGAAATAATGCAAAAACAAGTATGGTATTCGTTCTTCTTTCAGCACTCGTTAGTCCCCCCCCCAACCTGTCGATTCCCTTTTGCAGCTAACACTTTTGATAGTTTCTGGACTGACATCACCCTAGTTTCGTCCACGTTCTCAATTTTTAAAAAAAACTTACGACAGCTTCTTTATTAAAACCAGTAGCTCTTGCATACGAAGTTGCTTCTGCTTTGCGCAAAGAGATCTTAAGTTGTCGGAACAGAAAACAGTAAAGCCAATTCTTTGAAGCTTTTCTTATTTCTTGGTTAAAGATGTTGGGAATGTTATTAGCCTCTGCAAAGTCAAAAACTAATCGACGAATCTTCAAACAAGAAACACCAAAACACCATGATTCCATTTCGAAGATATATTCAACTATGTCTTGTTCCTGCTATTCGTTAAACACGCTAGAAAATCTTCCCAGATGTTTTTCGTTACTTTGCACCACCTTATTTTTATTTCCGGTTGTTCTTCCAAGGATATTTTTTGGTACGCTATAACAGTTTGCCGCATATCTAAGAGAGAGTTTACGATTTTGAACTTTTTTAATTGCTAACAAGATATCCTCTTTCGACCATTTGCCGCGATCAGTTTTTCTCTTATTCCAAGTTACACGTCTGAAACAATTGGAAAATATATCCATGACATCCATAACACGGGTTCCACGGTTTAATGTAATTTAAACAAGTAAATTAAATTAAAAATAAAAAAAAAACTGACGACGACCTTCAAACAGTTGAACAGATTTCCTTGAATCATAGCTACGAATACTCTGGATAGAGTCACCTTTCAAACAAAAATAAACTAAATAAAAATAGGTTCATCCGTTAGGGAGCTACGATGCCACAGACACTCACACTCACTCACACTCACACTCACACTCACACACACTCACACTCACACTCACACTCACACCACACTCACTCCACCACACGCACGCGCACGCGCCCACGCACGACCGCACCGCACCGCGCAACGCCACCGCACACCCACCGCCCGCACCCCACACGCCACACTCGCACGCACGCACGCTCGCACCCGCACACACCACACACACAGCACCACACACGCACACACGCACAGCACACGCACACACACACGCGCCGCGCACACGCACACCACCACGCACACACGCACCCACCCACGCACACGCACACGCACACACGCACACACACACACACACGCACACACGCACACACGCACACACGCACACACGCCACACGCACACGACACACACACGCACACACCACACCACACACGCACACACGCACACACGCACACACACACACGCACACACGCACACACGCACACACACACACACACACACACGCACACACGACACACACGCACACACGACACACGCACACAACGACACACGCACACGACACACACACGCACACACGACACACACGCACACACCACACGCTAACACACGTTAAACACCCTCTTTTTCGTAAGTAATATTTTCCTTTGTATATTTCTTTTTTTGCTAAAGGCCATAACACAAGGTAGTTTAGAGGACGCTGAAATAATATGATATATTCCAAATTAGATACCAACCTTCAAGCAGGTGTTAATATGGCTCATTTGTGATCGATGGAACCATGTTTACCTATATCCAAAATCAACAGGTTTTGTAGTAATTCCCTATTTTCATTGTTTCAGCCGATTCCGTAGGAATTAATCCTTTTAAACAGTAACAGTAGTTTTCAATAGTAGGATATGTATTTCATGCGAAAGTACGAGGATTTAAAATTAGAATGTGAAAGAAACCAAAATCGATTTCAATTTTTCTATTGCTTATCTTTTAAATTATTCTCTACATGTAAATAGTCTACTACCTCAATGTTTTAATTTTCCGATAAAACCGTATTTGTCAAAATTCGTTGGATAGTTCCACCAGAAAAAACTTTTCAACCCCGCTACCTCTCAAAAATTCTAAATTTAGAGTAATAAATCATTAAATCCTTGATTCAATGCAACTGAAAATTTTATCTAATAATTTGACATTTTCTATTAATTGCTCACGCCGGCCGCGCAATTGGTCCTTGCGTATCTACCGACACGTTTGGAAACCATTCATTCAACAACGCACGAACATTTAGACAATAATGTGCTGGACAACCGTCGTATTGGAAAATTATTTGTTGTCTACCCATGATTGGTATATCATCCAAAAGTCCTTTCATGTGGTTTCTCAGAAATTCTTCATATCCTTCTTTTGTCAAAATGTTAGGGAGAAAATATGGACCTTTTAATTTATTACTTATTGCACCCATCCAAACGTTTACTTTGGAAAGATGTTTCTTTTTTAAATGTGGATTTACACCAGACCATGATTGTAAATTATATAAGTTAGTGATACATTCTCTGTCGAATCTCGCCTTGTCTGTCCATAAAATTCTAGATAAAAATCTAGCATCCTCTCTGTCAGCGTTTATGCTAAGATGACAAAGTTGAAGTCTCCTAGTAAAATCGTTCTCTTCTAACCCTTGAACTCGAGTATAATGGGTGTAAGCCATTCTTTTTCAACACTTTTTTTGGGAAGTCCCAAGTTCACTCGCATCTTTGCGGATACTCATCGTAGGAGTATCTACGACCGCATCCATACATGAAGAGAATATCGGCATATTCAGAATTAGTAAATATAGCCATCCCAAATACAAAACAAATAATAAATAATGAATAAATAAATGATAACAAACGAACAGTAATAACAGGAACAATAATAACAGAAACAATAACAACAGTAACGATAATAACAATAATGAAAAGGAACGAACAATAACGGAGAAAAGATGCAAAGATCACGCAAGTCACTAAAAAAGGCGAATGAATTTATGAAATGTCAAAACAAATCAGTTTTTTTTTTGTCTAGAAATTGCCGAACCAGAATCCTTGATTCCAAAACTAAATTTTTTCATAGCTACTCAATTTGGAAATTTTCGTTACCTATGGAAAATTCAAATTAAAATTACCTGCCGAGGAATAAGAAAGAGAGCTCGAGCTTGTATAAGAGACGGTGGTGGTCATTTTTAACACAAAGTGAAAAATTATTGAATAAAATTCTCAGTTCTATTGAGACAAGGTTCAATGCTTATTGTTCTCAATTTAGAATTTTCGAGAGGTAGAGCGGTTGAAAAGATTTTTTAGGTAGAACTATCGAACGAATTTTGACAAAAATGGTTCTATCGGAAAATGAAAACATTGAGATAGATTTTTAGACCATATTAACACTACATGTAGAGAATAACTTAAAAGTTAGAAGCAATAGAAATTTTGAAATCGATTTTGGTTTCTTTCACATTCTGATTTTAAATCTCTAAAATTTTCTTCTTATAAGCATATTCCTCATACTTTTGCATTTTTTAAGTGAAATACATATTCTACTATTGAAAAGTGGACTAAAATTACTGTTTAAGGATCAATTCCTACAGAATCGGTTGAAACTGAACAAAAACAAGGAATTACTATAAAATCACAATAATAATGCCAAAATACTCAGCATTTAAATGAGCCATACTAACACCTCCTTAAAGGTTGGCATCTAATTTGGAATCACTCTGTAGATCAGTTACCATAGAAGGGACGTCCGAACTTAGGCAACTCTGTCCCATCTTAGGAAACATTCCAACATTCAAAACTTAAGCCCCCTTTACAGCGAACAAGAATAACAGCATATAATAATGCCAAAATACTCAGCATTAAGCACTTTACCTCATACGAAATTTAAAACAAACTACTTACGTTTACCAGATGAAAACAAAAATACAGAAAATATTTTTGAAAACGTGCATCTATCTACCGCTAATTACTAACAGGTTTAAAGGTCGTTCCCGCGTGGTGTGGTAGATAGCAGCAGACTGACAAGTAATAAAATAAATGGCTAGTCCTGTCTTAGGTTACTGCACCAACTTAGGGTACTTTCCCCCATTACTGCAATTGGCATTAAATTGGTTCAGGTACGTAAATCAAGTAAATACAGATTTAATTATATAAGTACTAAAGATGAAAATAAGTTAAATCTCTCTATAATAATAATTGAATATTTTTTAGTTCTCTAAAGATTTGAATAAAACATAAAAATTACGTAGTTCATGATTAAACATATTACGGATTCTGAAATAGAAAAGAATAATTAATTGAATTTTGGATAAAACGGTTTCCAGTTCTGAAGATTTAGATAAAATAAAAATTGTTTAAATTATGATTAATCACAATCATAAGCGATTGGCCGTTAGCCCTAGTAATTAAAATGTGGTCGACTTTCTTAAGGATTATATTATATTATGTTAACTAAATTATTCGGAATTAAAGTTGTATTCTAAGGTATCTTTGTATTGTTACTTTAACGTTTCGTTATCATTTCAAGGCCTCATTAAAAAGTTATCTATATATCACAATTGTACAAATTAGTTAAGTAAGGCTAAGATTAGTATAATCTATTATAAGATTAAGTAGGTAAGTTTAAGATTAACGATAGTTTGATTTTATAGAAATGTCTACCAACAAGATAAATGTATGAAAAGTAACCTTTTTACCACAGTCAATTATTTATTTCCTTTCTCACAGCTTTTGCTCTAATTTGGAGATGGGTGTGAGTTCTTTTATATTTTCAGTTATCTTTCGTCACACTCTCAAAGATTTCATACTTCTCTTTTCAATTCAAAGTAACAGGCGAACTTTTAACTTTAATATAAATAACAAAACATAACTTTATCTCAAAACTTCAACGAAACGATAACACATTAATGAATAATTAAATTAATAAACTAACAGGCCTGTGGAGCAGGAAAACGTTCGATTTCTCAGAACGCAACGGATGGTCTCTGGGAGTAGACAGGCATTCGTTCTCTTTCGCATGACTTGGGCGGAATGCCAAAAAAATAGAATCTATCTCACAGAGGGTGTCCTAATAAACGTATGGTAGATTTAAGATCAAATTCCGGCACTTTGAAAGTATACAGGGTGATTCAAAAATCGGTCACGAAACTCAAGGAGATTATTCTACATGATAAAATAATGGTAGAGCTTATATGAGTTTTTTTCCAAATGTCATTTGTTTTCGAGTTACAGTCCGTCAAATTTTAATTTTTTATGTTTGTTTTTTAAAATTATTTGCTTACGTAAAATCCGATAGGTCTAATTTTTGGAGCATAGAATATGGATTACGCTCCATTATTCGATTGTGTGCCGCTATAGGGTACTTTACCTACATTGAAAACTTTTTTTGCCAAAATTTTTCAGCTTTGATACAAGGCCTTTAAAAATGTACTCGCTAAACCTAAGCGTTTACAGGTAAATCATCTAAACACAAGGAATTAACTAAATTAACAGACCATTACTAGAGGAAATAAAAACGGTCCTAAACATGTCCCCCATTTTCTTCAATATTCTAACATTCTCGAAAAAATGCCACCTAATCCGATGAAAGATTCCCGGTGTTTCCCTGATAGTTCGACACCCATCTAGTATCCGTCAACGAAAATTCTCCACGTCAATGACTATTGTAGCATACATCAAGTGCTTTAAATGACCCCAGAAAAAAAAATCCATAGGATTAAGGATCTCGCTGCACATTCTATTGCCCCATTTCGTCCTATCCATCGCTGCATTCAAATACTCCCGTAAACGTACACTAAAATAAGGCGGGGTCCATCTTGGAGAAACCACATGTTGGCCCTTATATCCTATGGCACATTTTCCAGATATAATGGGAGACGATTTTGAACAAAATCTTGGTATGTCACCAGTTAATGAGTTATCAACAAATGGGAACCGATAAGGTAATATGCTATTATCCATACCCACACTTCGCAGGAATGTGTGACGCTTTACAGATATGTTAGGCCATCACACATGAAACCAGCTTTATCAGTGAATAATATGAAGCCAATTAGTCTATTACTGCATTCATATTTAGCTAGGATCTGACTGTACATTTTCAAACGTCTTGGGAGATCATCGTAATGAAGTGATTGCACCTTTTGCGAACGACACGGGTGCAGTTGTTCTCCTCTTAGTACCCACCATGTACAAACCTGACTGAGCCGTACCTCATTCCCAATCTTCCTGGTACTGGTACCTGGATTATATTCAATAAAATACAAATAAAATAATGGAGCTCAACACATCAAACGTAGGTACAGGATATTGTGTAAGCATATAATTTTAAAAAACAAACAAACAACCATTATTTTATCATGTTTCGTGAACAATTTTTGAATCATCCTATATAGGCAATGTAGTAAATGTTCCAGTGCGTGTGAGTGAGTGCGATTGCGCGAGTGGTTGTACGTGCGTGTGCTGAGTGTCTGCATGTGCGAATACGTGTTAGTGCACGTGTTCGTAACCGTGTGCGTGTTTGTAACCGTGTGCGTGTTCTTGAGCGTGTATGTGGGTGTACGTGTGCGCTTACCTTCCCGTGTGCGCGTGTATGCATGTGTGTGTAAGTGCGTGGGTGTGTGTCCATATGTGGGTGTACGTGTGTGAGCGTATGCGCGTACCTTTCCGTGTGTGCGTGTGTGCATTGGTGTGTGTGCATGGGTGTGTGCATGGGTGTGTGTGTGTGTGTGTGTGTGTGTGTGTGTGTGTGTGTGTGTGTGTGTGTGTACATGTAGGTGAGTGTGTTCTTGTACGTGGGTGCGTATATGCGTATGTGGGTGTGTGTCTATGCCTGTGCGCGTGCGCGTGTGTGTGCGTGTGCTTGTGTACGCGGGTGTGTGTGTGTGTGTGTGTGTGTGTGTGTGTGTGTGTTTAAAAGTTTGTTTGGTCTTTATACTAATACATCTAAGTTTTTACGTATAGATTTAATTAAATAATATCTAGTTAGAAGGTTCAGTGACAATGTCAACTAATTTAAAAAAAACAATAGTTCTGTAAGTTTCTAATTTTATCCAATCTATATACAGAGTGGGCCATCGAAAACGAAACAGACTAGTTTGTGGCTAGGAAAATAAGATCTGGTGAAAACGCTCAGACAGGTCAATTTTAGTTTCGTGGGGGACAACTTTTGCAATAATTTTCATTTTAAAATTATTTCACCCCTTTGCGCTATGATAACAACCCTAAGATTTTGAATAGGGAAGATAGGGCAAGTGATACCTCATTTGAAAGGTCTTGCTTTCCTGAAACTATTGCATAAATTTTTTTGATTTTCTATCGATTAGTTTAGAAGTTATTTAACCTCAAAGTTACAAAAACTTGCTTTGCTAAAGCTCAGAAAAGCAAACTTTAAAAGTCGATTGTTTGTGAAAAAATATTAAAAGTAAACCAGAAATCAACAGTTTTATTGCTTTTATGTAATTTACGTTAGAAAAAATGAGAATTGCTTACGTTAAATTAGATTATAAACTAATAAAATTTGTGTGTTAAACTAACGCATCGTTTCGCAATCTTACTTAATTTGTACGCCAATTGAAAAAGCTGTGTTGACCTTTTCAAGCATAGTTTTCTGGATATTCACACAAAGAACAATAAATTTATCATTTTACTATTACTATTAATACTAATTGAGTATTAATAGGTTTCGCACGTGCTTAGAACAACACAAGCTCCGGAGAGTAATTTATCTCACGAAGGGTATGCAGCCCTGCGAGCCTTGCGAAATAACCAGAACAATATAATCTTACCGACGGACAAAGGAAACGTGACAGTAGTAATGAACAAGGAAGACTACAACCTGAAGATGACAGCGTTGCTGGATGATGCAGCATACCAACCGATAGCCACGGATCCCACGACGTACCTGGAAAAACAGCGAAGCAGAAAATTATGGATTCACGAATGGATCAAGAAACCCAGCAGACACTGATACCGAGATAAAAATTGTCTGGATGCCCGAAGATGTACGGAGTGCCTAAAATACACAAGGACGGTGCTTCACTCGGCCGATTGTTAGTTCTGTTGGATTACCACTACAAGCGCTAGCTAAGTACCTTGTGAAGTCACTACAGCCACTCGCAACAAGGGCACATATTATGTAAAATACGCCGACCATTTCATTGAGATTCTGCAACAGCGCACGATTAAACCAGGAGAACTCCTAGTCAGCTTCGATATAATATCACTATTCACAAATATACCAGTCGACAAGGCACTTGAGACCATACAAAGGAGACATAAACCAGTTGATCAAATAATAAGTTTAGCTAGACACTGTCTGACTAATACCTATTTTATCTACAATGGACACCGTTACAAGGAGAAAGCAGGAGCACCAATGGGGTCACCTTTATCTCCAGTCATTGCAAACCCCTTCATGCAAAAGTTTGAAGAGAAAGTACTACACTCAGCAGCATATAAACCGACGCTATGGTTGAGATACGTAGATGAAACATATGTCATCTGGAGCCACGGACAGGAAAAACTCAGGGTATTTTTGGAACACCTCAACAACATGCACACGAATATCAAGTTTACAATGGAAATAGAACAAAATGATCAGTTACCGTTGCTGGACGTGCCAGTTAATAAAAATGAAGACGGACGCCTAAGCCATACGGTGTACAGGAAACCTACGCACACGCACAGATACATCAACCCCAAATCGCATCACCATCCAAGTCAACTCGAATCTGTCATCAAGACGCTGATCAATCGATCGAAGAAATTAGCAGATGCTGACAACATCAAAGAAGAGATGATAAAAATTAGAGAGGCTTTGATTAGAAATGGATTCCACCACCACGACATTCAAAGGACTTTGAGTCCTTCAAGTAGAGAACACAAGGAACCAGCTGATCCTGCGACTGCCACGGCATACCACCATACATCAAAGGGATAATGGACAAGATTACTCGTATTCTTAAAAAACATAAAATCGAACTTTCACGACGTATCGAAAAATTCATTCGATCTTCAGAAATCCTAAGGACAAGATATCGTTGGAGAGTCAAGGAGTGTACGAGATTCCATATAGAGGCTGCGGGCTATTATATATTGGACAGACCAACAGAAAAATCAGTGCAAAGGCACAATAACACAAAAACGCGGTTAATTAAAATTCAAGCGACATCATTCTTGGCCCAACACGTAACCACAACAAAATTAAATTTGAGGACCCAAAAACTTTGGCAAGCATGAGTACTTTACTGCTAGAATTATCAGAGAAGTCATACAGATTGCGAAACACCCACATAATCTCAACACAAGAGACGATGGTCTGAGACTACCATCAATATGGAAAACATTGTTAATCCCTAGACAACTAAAATCCACAACACCTAAGACAGAATCAACAAAAGAGGAAGCAAACAGTGAAAGCAGTGAAGGTAGTGAAAGCAGCGAAAGCAGTGATAGCATTGAAAGAATTGAAAGCAGTGAGTGAAAGCAATAGGGTACATAAACAGCAGCACACACAACAGGAAGTTAGTTCAGTTCGAGTAACTCGAAGCAGGAGCAGACAGTTACCAACCTGAGGATGGCAAATGAGACTTTGCCGAAACGTCGTTTTGCAAGAAACCAAGAAACGGTATTTTGGAGACCAGAAGAGCTACGCGGATCAACACCCGAAAAACCAGCAGTATATATATATATATATATATATATATATATATATATATATATATATATATATATATATATATATATATATATATATATATATATATATATATATATATATATATATATATATATATATAATAAGCACAACCAACGAAGTTAGTTCAGTTGAGTAACTCGAACAACAGACTGTTACCAGCCTGAGGATGACAAATGAGACTTTGTCGAAACGTCGTTTTGCAATAAACGGTATTTTAGACCAGAAGAGCTAGCGATCAACAGAAAACAGTCGTATATATATATATATATATATAATATATATATATATATATATATATATATATATATATATATATATACATATATATCAACTTGTCCTTGAATTACGTGATGGCCTTAGTTAGAATCGTAATTAAAATATTTACACAATTATGTACTCTCATAGTTACGAAACAATGTCGGTTCATAGTATTTATTGACATTTGTTATGTATAGGGTTTTATTTTAAATGAGCATCTTAGAAGACACAGTAGGCAAAATACATTTAGTTTTGTTAAAAAATACCTCGACCGCTTACTGGGTTTTTAATATGCAACTGCATGTTCTGTTAAATTGCAGTTTAACAGAAAAATAGGTTTGATCAAGAGTTAATAAAGAATGGTTCGACTGGATAAACTGAACAGCTGTGTATACGCGTGGGGCAGGACTTTTGAAATTACTAAAGAATTCTAAAACTGGTGTTTCTTGTTAGTTTATTTGGCGTTATCACCTCCAAATAAATGTATGATGATGTAATTACAAATATTCCAAATTTTTTAATAGGGTTTGAAAAATAAAAAGGAGAATAAAGAAACTGATATCTAAGTGTGTACACTGGTATAGATACAGATCATCTACGATCCTTCGCGTAACCATTACTAATTCCATTTTACACTTAATATTTGAGCGTGTTCTAATAAATAAAACTAATTAAGACAATTAAATTACTACTATACCTCATACTACACAGTAGGTTGCAGCAAGTTTCTGCCTATGGCAGACGTAATAAGATAGCGGAATACTATGCGACTGGCTTTTACATAGAATTAGTAGAAGGGTATTTACGAATCCATTAATCCACTTGTTGGCGGGTGCTTCAATTTAGATTTAATTAAAAAATAAAATTATTCATACTTTACGAATATAAATATTCCTTATCACGGCATGGTGGGATGAGTGCAAAGAAATTACTGCTTCCTACGCAAAAAATTCATTACTTAGATAACGATTAAACTATTAATTACAATAATCTTATAAAATTTGATCTTGACAATACAGAACTTGAATAAATACTGGGACACGTATTAGCTGTTGATTACAATTTTCAAAATTCAGTGTGTTTACAACAATAGCTGGTAGATTTGCTGTGTTTCTTTTACAAAATTCTTATCAATTATTTTAAAATTTAAAATTCAATCGGATGAATTAATGATGATGGTCATTCTAAAGCTTATTTTGCTTTTATTGTGAGCAGTCATGGTTATTAACATCTATATACAACTTGTAAACGGGAGTCGTATTCCGAAAAGGAAGTAATAATGGAATAAATAAGAAAGTAATTAAAAGCCATCCATACCATATTGTCTATGGATTACGCTTACAGATGACCAAGTAAAAAATGCCTCAAAGACCGTTGTGTATTTTTACTTATGCTAGAATACTTCAACCGGTAACGCGTTTAAATAATATTGGATAAATAAAGAAACATTTACATATTTTATTTAAGTAACGATGAATTAAGTAAATGAATATTTATGTATGTAACAAATATTTTTCGATAGCTCATGTAGGATAAAACCAATACATATTTAACGCAATAATTAAAATTAATAGCATGATTAAAGTAAAGGGCAGATTAATAAGATACTTACGTTTTTGGTTTGAAATCTCGCATGTTTGTTTTATACAAATCAAATGATTTTAAACATGAAAACACGAAGATAATCTTGCTACAGTTACGCTTATATTTACTATTGACTAATATGTTTTTAAATTTTAAGTAAAAAATTATTGGTTTGTCGACGTTTCCAAAATATAACTAGTTAGTTTTACTTCTTTTTCAAGACACGTTAAACATTTTCTTCACCATAATCAAAAGTCCACCTTTAATAATTCTAATTTATCAAATCAAATTATTCCTAATGCTGACCTTGATACTTATCTACCTACCAATATTTCCTACGCGTCGTTACCATTTATCCCCATTTAACACCAAAACTTATTAAAAAAACAAAAAAATAATCACTTGTAATCTCCTAGTGCTTGGATTAATTGCGGAAATTTTGTCGAGTCATAAATGTTTTGAAAGTATTTTCTCAAAATATTTGTGAACGAGAAGATATTTTGGTAATTAATTCAAGCACGTGGGTGATTCAGTAAGAAAATATCCAAAGATTATCCGTTTCTATAGACGACTGGAGATTTCGCGTGGGAAATCTTCCGACGACGGGATATTTTCAAAGTTATTGCTGACTACTAATTTGAGTGAAACGCCTATTATGATTGTGATAGGATCACGATTTTCTAGCGATTTACCGTCAAATTTTTGTTGTCAAGTTGAGTTTTATGGATAAATTGGTTTTACGTGTGTCGCGACCTTTAAGGAAGGTGTGTTACGAGCTTAAGTTTGTTTTGTTTGTGAATTACTATTCCGTAATTTAGATTGTTTTCTTATTATTCCCCGTTTATTGAATGTTGAGTAGCGTATTATTTGTAAATAGTTGTATATAAGTTTAATTAAGGTTTATTTCGTTTGATTTCCTTAAGATTTAATAGAAAGTTTTGTAAAATTAAGTAACTTAAAGAAAGAATGTAGATTTATATGTGTTTGATGTCATACTGCCGACAGGAAGTCGAGTAATTGTTGTGGTTCAGCTTAATACTGAGTATGTTGGTTTTAAGTCATAGAGGTAGAATGTGGGACTAACTGCTTGTACTTTAATGAAAATACGGAGATATTTTGCACGTTGATTCTGCTGACGTTTAACTTTTGAAAATTGTCGAGCCTTACGGATGAAAACGAAGTTTGTGTAGGGGTATCAAATCTTCTCCTTCCGTTTTTTAATTGGTGGAACTAAATTAGATGAGATTTTTTGAGTGGTGGGATTCAAAATCCAAGATGGATTTTGGATATAATTTCTGATTCTGAAACTGATCGCGCCTCGAGTAGTAGTACGGTGACGTTTGTTGTTACGCTTTAAGGGTGGTTTAGAACGTTGATATTGGACCTTTTGGTGTTTAACGAACGTACTTTTGTGTTGTGAGGGTAGTTATCTACTTTTTGGAAGAAAACCTGTGAAGGGATTTTTATTAAAATTGTTTCAATCACCAAAGGATTAGACCTAGTGCCGATTTCGATTCTACGTAATCAAGTTACCTAGATATCATCGTCGTGTTATATTAGTGCTTCTGTGACCTCTTTGGTTTATGTCGCTTTTGCGGATTTATAAAATTAACGTTCTTGAAGTGCCACTTAATTGCCGTGCAAAGCGTGTTGAAATATAAAGAAACTTTCGCAGTATATTAAAATTACAGTTATTTAAATAACGTTAATAACCTTTTGGATTGTGAGTGTAAATAAATCTATTTGAAAGATAAAAGTTAACAAGCCAGTTGAGCGCACAAATTATTATTTTAAAACAAGTTTTTAATTAATGCAGTAACATTTTACCGAGATTCAATCAAGGAATTGTTTGCGTACAAAAGAATATTAGTCAACATTTGCATTCATCATTTTGTCAGAGCAGGGAGATTCCATATCCGTGGTAGCAGTAATCGACCACCTGGTTGGTTTTCAATTGTTGTAACACAGGAGAGGTGTTAATCTAGGCATTAAGGTAGTATAAACATTGTGTTTTATTGAATATTTTCAAGATTTCTTGTGTGTACCTCGAATTGTCTTTTGTTAACGAAGGTTTGAAAGCGGAGTCGTGTACCTTTTCTTTTTAAATTAAGTTGTTGCTTTGGTTTATTTATTGAAATTAATCATAATTCTGACGCTCCGCCTTCACACTTTTTTTTAAATTTTAGTATTAACGGGCACTTGACCCTATAGTAGTGTAGTAGTAGTAGTAGTATATATATATATATATATATATATATATATATATATATATATAGGTTAAACAGTTTAGATCGGCGTTACGCAGGATCCTGGCCAGACAATCTGTCGCCCTTTAAGTATTTGTATTTTTTTTTGTTTATACGCATTATCGTGTGTTCACATTTATATTATAGTGACAGTTTTTTTTATTGAGTAATAGCGTTAATGATATTTAGTGTTTTATTTGATTTTTTTTTTAGTTGAGTACTAATTCATTTAGAGTGCATTCAACAAAGGTGATTTTTTTTTTGTTTTGTTTTGATTATTATATAATGCCTTATTATTTACACTGAGGTGTAATAACGTAACTTTATTGAGTGATTATGAAGCTTCTGTTTGTCAAGCATGTAGTGCTATTTTGAAGCCCTATTTCAGGTGGTTTGCTGAGCTGCTGTCCAGCACACCTGGGATTGATTGCGGATAGGTAAGCGTATGTTTTTTGTATGTTTCGACACGCTATGTACTCGTAATTTTGGCACGACGTCCCTTATTTTGACTGCCAAACATTCTGGCGCCCTTAACCGAACCGATTACGTCTTCATCCCCTATTTTGACTTACGTACGTTTTACTATTCTGGATGTGTAAAATTTATTAATATCATACCCATACCCATACGCTGACTAGTCGGGGCAAAAAGACCAATTTTATCTGTAATCCCGTTATACCACCCGTTTATACCGTTACATAATTTTGCTGTGAGATGGAGCAGAAACCACACGTAAAGATATCCAATAATGAAATAATACACCTAAAGCTCATTATCACTCTATATTACAATTTCGAAAATTATTGGTAAACAATTAAAACAATCAATCCACTTCCGGTATGAAATGATGCGTAATACCTCTTATCTACATGTTCAATATTAAAATTAATTGGTTGAAGTTTGCAAGTTTAAAACCAAAACTAAAATAATCTTATGCCTTAATTTTTTGTTAACTCAAACATAATTACATTGAACACGTAGAAACCTTAAGTTCGATACATTTTAAAACATAAATAGAATACAACATACTAACATAATCACACACACACTCACAAACACTCAACTACTCACATACTCACACACCACTCACACACTCAACACACACTCACACACAACTCACACACACCACACACACTCACACACACCACACACACTCACCACACCACCACCACACACACACACACACTGCGCGCACACACAACACATCACACGCCCACACACACACGCCTCATACACACATACGCACGCATGCACGTACGCACGCATGCACGCACGCACGCAGGCACGCACGCACCCACCCACCCACACACACGCACACACGCACGCACGCACACACCCGCTCACGCAAACGCACACATACACGCACACGCACACGCACACACACGTACGCACGCACGCACGCACCACTCACCCACCCATCCACCCAATCAAACCACCCACACACCCACACCCACACACACACTCACACACGCACATGCACACGCACACGCACACGCACACGCACACGCACACGTACATGCACACGCGCACACACACAAATTTTTTTTCCAAACAATCGTCTGAAATAGTCAGAAATTGCTTAAACAAAATTTGACCTAAGGCGCAAAAAAGTGTTTTCCCAAAAATCATCTCAAATGGTCAGAAATGTCTCAAAACGTGTAAAAATGAAAAAAAAATTCGAAAATTTTTTACCGAGCCAAGTTTTTTTTCAAAAATCGTTTCAAATAGCCAGTAATGCCTTAACACGTCTAATAAGATAATATAAAAAAAACTTCGTACATTGTGCGTCTTGAACCCGAGACGCCGGAACATCAACCAAACGCGCTGCCACTGCGCTACCGGTAGGTATTCAATTCTAGGATGGTTCACTTAGCTGCCTACGTAAAGACCGGTCTGACTACGAAAAGCCGTTCGTATTTATACACTCTACGTTAGTCGAAATCTGGAATTCCATTTTACTGGACAGATTGCAAAAGTCTACTCATGGATCGAACCTGGGTACCAAATTGCATGACGATCGGATTATCTTTGTGGACGCTATCGCGCTGGAACACATACAGACGGACACACATACATTTTGAAACTTTCATGTTTAAACCTCTGTACGGTAAAGCAATTTTTAAGTATGGGAGCTCATTTTAAAGAAAATTTAATGCTCTTTAATCATACGCTTTAATACTACTTTCTATCTATTTTCTATTTTGCGTTAATTCACAAAAACGAAAATGCTGCACTTGAAATTTCGCCGACCGATTACAATACCTCCCAATACTTTCGTACTGTGAGGAAAAATCCAAATCCGCTTGTATAAAAATATCGATAATACAGCTTCAACATTTTCAATCATATTTATTTAATTTTTACATTTATTTCGCTGTACATTAAAAAAATTTATGTAAAACTAAATTTTCTTTAAAAAATACATCTACACTTCTTCTTATAAAATTAAACGTTATTCAGATAATGAAAAAATTTGAACTAACACTTAAATTTCTACCTTATGAATTTTTTTGCTGCTAAATTACGCGTCATATCAAAAAATCGCATACAACATAGTGTTTAAGGTCTAGGTATTTTTATGTCTTTGAAATATGCAGCTGTTTAAAAACCAAAAACTGTTCCTAATGAACTCCACTCTCCGCCGCTGGATTTCTCCCAAAATCTAATCAGCTTCAAGCAAAATGAAAACAAGCTTAAACACAAAATTTTAAGTAGGTAGTCCAGGCATGATGGCCGATCTTGGCAAAACTTGGCCAAAAGTTGTAAAATGACCTAATAAGTCGATTTAGCGATAGTGAAAAAAAAGTCGATTACATAACCTTCTATACCTACATATATATATATATATATATATATATATATAATTATATATATATATATATAAGAGTAGTGAATAGTTTAGTGTGGAACACCACACGTCTTTCCAACCTACAAAATGAAATAATTTCAGTACCATTTTTTTAGGATAATTATGCAAACTTTTTTATAATAAGTTAATTACGATAATATGCAACATTGTAAAAACAGAAACAATAATCTATGTCAAACAGACGTTTAAAACTTCGTGTCTGACAAGATTAATATACATCTAGATGCTAACTTAAAAAATTAACAAAAATGAAATAATTTTAATTATAATTTT
Organism: Vesta saturnalis; assembly: GCA_036346205.1. Classification (NCBI taxonomy): domain Eukaryota; kingdom Metazoa; phylum Arthropoda; class Insecta; order Coleoptera; family Lampyridae; genus Vesta; species Vesta saturnalis. The sequence continues at coordinate 1,892,993 of JARFJB010001038.1, forward strand.
TTTAGGGTAATTAGGCAACCTCTTTTTTATACATTCATTACGAAAACTGGCAACATTGTAAAACAAAACAATAATCTGTCAGAATGACGTTTAAAATTTCATGTCAGATAAATATTAATATATACATGTTAACTTAAGAAAAATTCCAAATACGCCTCTTCTATAAGATATCAATAATGCAGTATAACCATTTTCATTCATATTTAATTAATTTTTTTACTTACGTTGCGTTATATTAAAAAACTTTATAAGAAAGTTATGTAAAATTAAATTTTCTTAAAAAAATACTTATACACTTTTTTTATAAGATTAATCGTTATTCAGATAATGAAAAAATTTGAACTAACACTAAATTTTAACATAGGAATTTTTCCGCTAAATTACGCGTCATATCAAAAGAATTTCATGGAACATAATTAATCAACAAGTTTAAGGTCTATATCTGGGTATTTTTATATCATTGAAATGTGCAGCTGTTTTAGAAATATTTGATAAAAACCAAAAACTGCCCCTAATAAACCACCCTCTCCGCCGCTGGATTTTTCCCAAAATGTAATCAGTTCTAAATCAAATGAAAACAAGCTTAAACACAAAATTTTAAGTACGTAGGTATTTTCGTTTTGGAGTTATCGTGGATACTATCATACATCCACACAGACAGACAAACACACACAGACATCCAGACATGATGGCCGATTTTGGCGAAAATTGTAAAAGAAGCTAATAAGTCGATTTAGCGATAGTGAAAAAAGTAGCTGGCATAACCTTCTATACCTACATTATGTATGTAGGTTGGAAGGTAAAGATGAGTGTCAAATCCACTGAAGTTCGTCAAAATAAAATGGAAGAAGGGCGGTCAAATGGTACTACATACTCCGTTTTTTCTTTTAGTTCATTGAGTGTTGTGCGTAAAGTCATACAGAAGGTGTTTGCTTAGATAAGACTGCACCAAATTTCAAGTAGATATCTCAAAACTGCCGATTTTCTCGTTATTTTAGCCACAAGTATTATGTATGCTTAACAGATTAGTCTATTTTTTTTGTAACGCCCTGTGTAATCAAACGTAATTAGATTACTATTAAGCATAGAATGGAAACCGCCAATTCTTACATCTAAAAAAAATTTTATCTCATTACTATTATTAAACATGTTTTTATTCTTAGTGTTATGGATAAGTTGGATACCTAATTAACTTTTTCTATAATTTTAAATTATTTTTTTATAGTAAAACAAAATTTACGTGAAAAAGGAAGTAAAATTAATTAATTTTATTTCCAAAATGTCGCCAAATTACTAAATGTCTTAGTTAAACTTAAAAAACTTTTATTCCTCAATATTTCGACCTTTTAAAGCAACGAACATTTGTTGATTTTTTTCAAAACTATGCGTATTAATAAACGACATCTCCGAAAAACGTAAATTAAAAATATGCGCACTTAAAAAAAGATCAGAGAATTGGAAAATGCCGCTTGTGCATCATATTTCATGTAATTCAAGACGTATATTGATATTTCGTCTACAAAACCTATTATCATAAATCTTCACGTTCGTTTCCAGTACATTCGTAATATAAAGCTTGGAATCAACTCTATTTGGATTGCATTAAATTTTTATTAGCTTCTTAATCAAATTTTGACAATATCATACGTATTTTTTTTTATAAAACTTCATTTTTCGTAGTCAAATCACGTTATGATTTTTTATTGGAGAAAAAGGAATTTTCACAGCATCGCATTTTGATACTAGTTAATATTAATTGTTGTACAGAGATATTTTTATGAAAATGTAAACTTTTACAATTATCACAGATTAAAATACTTATCTTTTGGGTGTTAAATTCTGTATTTTTTTATTTATATTCTATATAAATTTAATTTGGGTAAACAACAACAATAACAACACTAATGTTTTAAGCAAATATAGGTGTGGAATTGTATTGTATTTAAAACGTTAGTGCTATTAAATATGGAATTCCACGAAGTAAGGTTAAATATTATAAATTTAATAATAATAACAATTGTAGTTATCATCCTAACTAAATGGCAATAGCTTTAAGAATTAATTGAGATGTCAAAATAAATGTATGGAATATGAAAACAAAAATATAAGCCTGCTATTAATATAATATTTAATTTTATTTTTATTTTAATAAAGAATAGCAAGATCTTAAATAAAGTGAGTATTAGTAAACCTATACTTACACCATAACTTGATCACATATGGTTAAATGTTTTCTTTGATTATGACATTTTTCATTGTTAGCTTCCGTCCGTTAAAGGGTGTTTTGATTTGTCAATCTTCAAGATTGTTTAATAATATTTAGTTAGTTGGCTTTTACAGGTTTATCAAATTGTTATATTAATAGTAGGCTTATATTTGCGGTATAAATATAAATAAGTGTGAAATTGTATTGTATTTAAAACGCTAGTGCTATTAAATATGGAATTCCACGAAGTAAGGTTAAATATTATAAATTTAATAATAATAACAATTGTAGTTATCATCCTAACTAAATGGCAATAGCTTTAAGAATTAATTGAGATGTCAAAATAAATGTATGGAATATGAAAACGAAAATAAAAGCCTGCTATTAATATAATATTTAATTTTATTTTTATTTTAATAAAGAATAGCAAGATCTTTAATAAAGTGAGTATTAGTAAACCTATACTTACACCATAACTTGATCACATATGGTTAAATGTTTTCTTTGATTATTACACTTTTCATTGTTAGCTTCCGTCCGTTAAAGGGTGTTTTGATTTGTCAATCTTCAAGATTGTTTAATAATATTTAGTTAGTTGGCTTTTACAGGTTTATCAAATTGTTATATTAATAGTAGGCTTATATTTGCGGTATAAATATAAATAAGTGTGAAATTGTATTGTATTTAAAACGCTAGTGCTATTAAATATGGAATTCCACGAAGTAAGGTTAAATATTATAAATTTAATAATAATAACAATTGTAGTTATCATCCTAACTAAATGGTAATAGCTTTAAGAGTTAATTGAGATGTCAAAATAAATGTATGGAATATGAAAACGAAAATATAAGTCTGCTATTAATATAATATTTAATTTTATTTTTATTTTAATAAAGAATAGCAAGATCTTTAATAAAGTGAGTATTAGTAAAACCTATACTTACACCATAACTTGATCACATATGGTTAAATGTTTTCTTTGATTATGTCATTTTTTCATTGTTAGCTTCCGTCCGTTAAAGGGTGATTTGTCAATCTTCAAGATTGTTTAATAATATTTAGTTAGTTGGCTTTTACACGTTTATCAAATTGTTATATTAATAGTAGGCTTATATTTGCGGTTTCATATCTCATACATTTATTTTGACATCTCAGTTAATTCTTAAAGCTAACACAATTCACTGCAATTGTTAACTAAACGTATAAATTTGTGTAATAGGTTAAGAAACAATATACACGATCTGTATCTAAAAGATAAGTATTTTAATTATGTGCGATAAGTTTACGTTTTCAGTGCTTTATGGGGAGTAAACTTGTTGCTTTCCTAGATAATTTGAAAAACTAAGAAACCGCAAAGCTGGATTATTATCATCACTTACATTTTTACTACGATGTCGTGACCAACAGATTATCCCCAAGTTTCACTATATTTAACGAAATTTTAATAATAAACAAGCTAATTAAATTTATAGATGAACTGAAAATGCTCTTCTACGTAATCAAATATATATTACTGGGAAGTTTTGGTTAAAAACGATACAAATGTTTCATATTTATATTTAGAAAATTCATCCATATTGTCACACGATCAAACCTCAGTAGGTGTCGTGCAAACCTACCGAGGTAAGCGGATTGGCAAACCAACAGCAGCGGAAACGAGCGGGGTCGACATAAGACGTAAAATGATTGAAATTGAGTTTGGAACACCTTACACTTACCATAAATCAACAAATAACAACATTCGATCCGGGAAAAATGTTCTCTAGGCCTCATTACAATCTTTCTAAAATAAATAGTGCTAGGCGAGGTGTTAAGTTAATTCTACCTTACTTTGGAAGGTAGAATTGTAGCCTACTCAATAAAACCATACACAACTCAAATTCAAACACACTTTCACTTTAACCGAGTACGTTAAATTTCGTCTCAGAAAACTTAATTCACGTCGATTCAATTTTGAAAATCTTTAAGTTCAATTACCCTTAATAATAAATTTATCCAAAGCTTAATACTGTTTTAAAACAGGCAAGTCGTTGTAGACTTATTGATCGCACCCTGTATATTCATAAAATGACAGTATTAAAATTTTTTACCCTCGTACACAAATAGGTTAATATTTATAACTGTCATAAGAATTCTGAAAGAAATAAATATTGCCCAATTTAGAAAAATAATACTTCAGTCTATTAATTTTTAACCACACAAACATTAATTCGTATTTGAAAACTTTAAAAGCGTAACTACCAGTGCGTCGTTCATTAATCATATATTTTCTATAAAATATTATTTGAATACTTTCTTTTTAAAATGTATTTACACATTCAACAGGTTGAATAAATTGCAATAATTCAAATCTGAAATTTCTGCTTAATAATTATCTTGGTATCAGTACTATGTATTTACTGACTGCAAAGTAAGTAAATGTTGTAATTGACCTAACTCAAAATAAACAATTCTCAGATCAATCATTAAGCCAAGATATCAAAAGATTGATTACCCTTAAACGATGCAATGCTTTATGTAATTTCACACACAATCAACTCTTATAGTATTGGTTCTCTTTTTAAACTTTAGACTAAGAAATCTCAATTTAAACAAATAAGTTAATTAATGAAACTGTATTACGAATCTTTCAAAAACGTTTTCAGATATTTCTAATAGATTAAAAATCCCTAAATCTTATGATCTAAACATATAGTAACGGTAATTTAGATTGATTATCCTTATTTCCTGAAATAAAACTTACAATATAAACAATGAGACCTCTAAAAATAATCAAACTTCTACCATTAAAAAATATAAAATTATTCTTACATAAATAAGAACCGCAGTCCTTTATCCAATATAATGATGTATCCAATAGGGTTGATTTATTCTTATTAATCCTTAATATGTACGCATACTGTCACTGATAAGCGGCCATCGACGGGGTTTCACTATCCTAAATGTCCGTATTCCCTCGCGTAAAACAAAATGGGGCAATCTGATTTACTACATGCCCTTTTCGAAAAACAAATGTTAGTCACAGAATATATTTATTTATACTTGAACATTAAACTTCTTAAATGTTTCTACACAGTCGATTTAGTGCTGTTATAATCGCACATATACTTAAATTAATACCATTAATGTCCAATACTGTTTAACCTAATTCATAAGTGTTTAAACATAACTTTATTTTGTTACATACAGAATCACATTCCTTTTTGGATCACCTGGTTCTGTATACACAATACTTCCAACTCGATGTTTGCTGTTTACTTTAAATTTGATTCAACACTTTTTAAATTTTGGAAAAAGACACTAGTATTTTTTTTTTCAAATTAATCGTTTCATTTGTAAACGTTTAAATACTTCATCCCCAAAACTGGTTTTTGCAGTAAACTAATATGCATTGCGGTACTAATTATTTACAAATAAAAACTAGCACAGATCGTTTTTATGATCTAACAAAGTACTCGCGCGCGACCAACCCTCAAGTGTACCTCTTTGCCGAAGGGCTCTAAGTGTACCCTAGCGGTCTCTCCGTTATACACCCGCAGCCATCCATTTTGCCCAACGTCATGATATTTTTCGCGCTAAAATCATAATCAATCTATCCCAAAGGAGCTTTCACTGCGCGTCTTTGCCGAGTGGAAAGTCTGAAACGAAAATAACGCAGCCGGTACGTGAAAAATCCAGCCACCTTGAATTTTTTTACAAACATCTCACAATTCTTCGAAAAAACCCTAATTCACATTCAAATTCATTCCATATACTGTCTAGACCATGCATTCAATTTTTCTATTGCGCAATGTTACGACATTTATACAAGCAAAAATGTACATACATATTCTTTTCTACACTTTAATACAATATCAACATATCATAAATTCACGCATTTACAACAATTTTTATACCGTATTCTACAGCACACAGTGGCAACTTTCAGTAGCATTTAACCATTATCACCTCAAATTCCAGCGGCGTAGCATTTATTCTAATTTACATTCTGAACACAAAAAGAATTTTCTTGTACAAATCCATGTTCATTTACGATCCAAAATACGTTCTACGCACAATACAAGACTTCATATACCCAGTGTGTTAAAATAATCCCACAATATTAAATAAATAGGATTGCGGTAAAATTGATTCATTCACTTTGAAATGTATGGAAATAACATTTGGCATTTCATCTAAACGTCAAAAAGCAAAGTTTGATGAATTACACACGCAACAAAATAATGGACCATCTTTTGATAATTAAAAAACAATTATAAACCCTTTTGATCATGTTTTTTTTTTGATAATGCTATTGAACAGCTTTCTAAAGGTGGAAACGAAATAATGTTAATGCTAGTATTATATTAAATATATACGACTATAACATTAAAGTAGAACAACTGTTGGGACGACAAACATATCGTAAACTACCAAGAGATCCTATAAAAAAGCTTCTTTACCAAATCAAAGAACTTATTAAATTACCCTCTATTGCTGAAGAATTAAAAAAGAAACTAACCCTGATGCTCTTCCAACAAAACTATACAAGGTCAGTCAAGTGTCCTTAAACCTAATGTCCCTTAAGGGCCTCTTGTTAGTACAATTAGTGATTCTACGTACAATCTTGCAAAACATGTTACATTTATATTACAAGCTCATATAGATACAACACCCAGTTACGTTAAAGATTCTGCTGATTTCATTAAAAAAATACTTAATTTCAAAATTGAAGGTGGTAATATAATGGTCAGATTAGACGTTTTGCGAAAGTTCCTCTAAAAGAAACTATTCATTATATTGATCATATTTTCCAAAAGATATAACAATTCTTTTTAGAATTGCCTTACAACGACTTATTTCCAGTGGAATAATAAATTCTATGAACAGCTAGATAGTGTAGCAATGGGTAGCCCTCTGAACCATGTTGTAGCTAAGTTTCACATGACAAAATGGAGAAGAAGCACATGAATTTTTAATTTTTACAAATGGATCATCCAAACATTCAGTTTACCATGTCAAAAGAAACTAATGGAAGTCTACCATTTCTTGACATACTAATATCTAAAACTAATAATTCACTATCTTTTAAGGTTTCCCGAAGGGCGACACATCAATGCAATAGATACTTTCATAAATTATCAAACCAAGATTCATGCTAAAAAATTGGTGTAATTAAATCTTTAGTGGATCGAGCTAAACGAATTTGTGATTCTGAATCTTTGAAAGATGAATATCAATATTTAACAAAATCACTATTATTATATTAATAATATTACTACACCTGCTAGACATCACCATAAAGAAAAACTATTGCTTAATGTTGGTACTGCTTTTCTTCCTTTTATAACTAATGTTACAGATATAATTGAAAAATGCTAATTAATCATTGCATTAGAACTGTTTTAAACCTACAAGAAAAAATTAAAGAACATTTAAGGTCACCTAAAGATGTTTCAGAGCCATTGTGATCTTCCGCAGTGTATAAGCTTCTTGTTCTTGTGGAAAAGCATCCTTTAGACCCACAAAACGTAGGTCTGATACAAGACCTAGAGAGATTTTGTAGATTAGGTCAACCAGAGAAATCTGAGGTAGCTGAGCATGCTTTAAATAATTTAAATCACGACATTCAATGTGATAATACGAACATATTGTCAAAACATGTTCATTATTGCATTCGTTTACAACGTGATTCTATTGAGAAAAATAAACATCCAAACCACTTCAATAGGCCAGAAGAAAATCTCCAATTAAATAGGTTTTGGCATCTTATAAATAAAAAAAGCATACTGGTAGTTTCTGATGTTTCTAGATTTTTTGCTGTTTTTCCTAGACAATTATATAAATTGCTTGCTAATTGTACACACGTTGTTTTCACTATACAGTAACAATTACAGTTATTAACCAAAAACTATTTCTTTGTTAGAAAAAACTAGATATTTAATTGGTATGTCAAGTTGTAATTTGTAAATGGTTGTATCAATTTCAAATTAAAATTTTTCGCAACTTTACATTTCCATCATAACTTGAGTTAATTTTTTTAAATTTGTTCTATGGTTACGACAGTTTATACTGTTAGCTTTTGATCGTTAGAGAGTGTTCTGATTTGTCATCTTCAAGGCAGTTTAGTAATATTTAATTTATTAAAGATATTTTTCCTAAAATGAAATTAGATTCCTTATTTGGCTTTTAAATACATTTATAACACTGTTAATTAATAGTACGCTAATAATTGCGTTTTCATATTTCATAAATTTAATTTGACATCTCAATTCATTCTTAAAGCTATTATCAGTTTCTAGGGATCACTGTAATTGTATTCGAAACGTTTAAACTTATATAAAGGATAAATACAAGAAATACAATATTTACTTATACCTTACACCTTTTTGTGTCATATTTACGCACCCTAGCCTTATCTTGCGTTGTGTACTTTTAAAATGAAGGAGTAAGTACTATCACCTAATAAAATCCTCATAAAAGTAATTCAGTGCATAGCGTGTGTATGGATTTTCCCAGATCAATAGCGTGAGTCGTGATTCTTTCATAAATATAGAGCGTGCTGTTCTACTCAACAATTAAAGTAAAAAAAAAAATCAAAACTAAAGTCAAAGAGCGCCATTCGTCTTGAAATTTGTACAGTGTTCATGAAGTAGTTCTAAATTTATTTGCGTAACACCTTATTAAAATCCCTCACAAATACGCTCCACTCACTTCTATCAATTTTGCTATGAATTTATTCCAAAACTACTACAACAAGGTAGAAAAATGCTTAAATAGTTATAATGTAGCATCCCATTTTCAAATTTAATTTCCACTGAATATTTCCAAATCTCAAAATTTAAACATTCACAATTATCACTCACAATGAAAATATTTATCTTTTGGGATTAAATCGTGTATTTTTTATTTATCTTTAATATAAATTTAAACGTTTCGATAACATTACAGTTATCGTCCTCAGTATGACAGATGAACACGCAAAGATAATTATTTTGATACGGGAAAATTACGCTTAAGCAAAGAGATGTATCGATTTCATAACGCAATTTTATAACTGGATTTACCAGATCTAAAATAAGAGATCGACTCTGGACCTTGTGGTTCGTCTTAAAGGCAATTCTCTGTACGTTTAACTTGTCTCCGGATGCGTGTAAAGGTATGTAGGTGTCTGTCGATCATTATCAAGCCAAACGGTATAAGGAGCTACTAGGTACGCTCTGGAACGGCCGGTAGATGAGTCTATACGCTTATCTGTCTAACAGTTTTCAAACACAGTTAACGGTTTTTGTTAAGACACCGACGTGGATACCAAACTGATTATATTTTAAATCTGAATTGGATTAATCAATAACATTAATTCGAAATCCAATGGTGTAAAAATTAACATGTTCTATTTAAAAAAATTAAGTTAACGATGCCTAAAAAATTTGCAAATGGAGTATCCATACCTAACAAAGTTTTAACTTCACATAGTAGTTTTCCAACGAAACGTAGATAATTAAAAATTATTATTAATTTTATTAAATACATAAATATAAAAAGTTTACCTCGAGTAGAATTTGAACCTACGACCTGTACTTTGCTAGAGTGCCGCGCTAATCAACTGCGATATCGAGATTCAAGCCCCAATCGATGCAAATTTTATCTTTATGTATGTAGAACCGATGTAAATTCTAAATATAAAACTTTTTATTTATGTAATAAAATACTTATCTTTTTTGGGTTTTTTAATGGTGTATTTTAAATTATACAATCTAAACGTTTCGATAACACTTATAAATATTTGATAAAATTGTTAAAGGTGTTGTAAACAATTTTATTTGATGTTATGTTTATATTTGTGAATACTTCTATCATTTTGGAATTGAAGTTTTTCACAACTTTACACTTACATCATAACTTGATTAGGTTTTGTTAAATGTGTTTTTTGGCTGACATTTTTCATTGTTAGCTTTCGTCGTAGAGAGTGTTCTGATTTGTCATCTTTAAGACAGTTTAACAATATTTAATTTCTAATGACCTAGTTCTTCTTTACTAAAAAATTTTATAGTTGGCTTTATGTTTCTCAAACTGTTATGCTGATAGCAGGCTGATGTTTATGTTTTAATTTTTCAACTTTGACAAAATTGTTTACAACACCTTTAACAATTTTAACAAATATTACTACTGACGAAGATAACTGTAAGTGTTATCGAAACGTTTAGATTGTATAATTTAGAGTACACCATTAAAAAACCCAAAAAAGATAAGTATTTTATTATGTGTGATAATGGTGAAAGTTTACATTTTCATATTTGCATTTATGGATTTAATAAAAATAATAATAATTTTTAACTACATATTTACCTTTGAACTTATTTCGTTCATAACAAAAAACTTATAGTCAAAGATAGATAGTTTCCGGCTTAATCTAAGGGTGGAACCTCCATCTTTGTGTGTGATACAGTAACATTAGAACAATTTTTTGTCAAAAATATGGAATAATTAAAAAACCGTACAACATAAACCATTGTGTAGACCCTTAATTTAATAAGGAATCCAAAAATGCAGTAATATATAGTGTTGCGTTAAAATAACGAAGTTGGTGTGCATTTTCGGTATAACCGGAAGTAAGCCACCTCCGAACACAATTTTTCAGTGCGGAGAACATTATTCCGTGCAAATTTTTGTTGAAATATCAATAATAAGACCAGTACGATAGACACCCTTTATACAAATCGTGAGATTTTATTAAGTCACTTTTTATATACTATGTGCAGAAATAATAGGTGATTAATTATAATCGTGAAAGTTTGCATGTTCATATATACGTATAAAAGTAAACATTTTATATAAGTTTCCAGATGTATTTGTACCACAGCTAATGTGAACAATAATATACTTATGTTATTGATATTGAACAACATTAATGAAATCTATGGCTTTGATCTTTAAGGCAATCACCAGAAAATGTTACAGCACAGAGAAATTCATATTTGGGCCAAGTTGACTTTCAAGTTCTTCAAGGACCGAGTGCAATTTATGAACTTTAATCAGAACATAAGTTCGAAGTGGAAGTAATTTCGAGGTAGTAGGAAGTTAATGTGAGTCCCTTTTCCAAGTAATTGTGATGTTAATACTTCTTAGCTAAGACAGTTGGAAACTTTCTAACATAAACACTAATTTTTTTTGTCCAAGAAAACGACAGTTTATACACATAGTTCTACTTATTTCCCGTTTTGGGTTATAATTATAACTTAGTATGCTAATTTTAGAAACATCTTTTGTCAATGACCCGGTATTAAATAAACAATAATAAAAAAAATGTTAATTACAGTTTATGACGTCAATTTTACACATTGTTTAGATTCGAGATCGTAAATCAAATTTTATTACTAAATCGAAGCCTTTTAGTAGAAAAAACAACACACAGACACTTTTAGCTTATTTTTCCATTTTGCTTTTAGATTAAATAAATTTACCTTGAATAACTCGCCCTACAAATTAGTTCCGCAAATTTACTTAAACATAACGAAATTGCTTGTACATAAAGATTTTCTGTCGTTAAGGAAACTTATTTCTCTACTCCAGCTTTCCAGCTTAATGAGGTCTCATATCTTCTACTTTAAAAGAAATTTCACATTTACCTACATTACAGTGAATTTAATATGTGAAAATGTCTTATTTTTGTTCAACGAAGGACAGTTAAATGTGTAATCTTAATTTAGATTAATAGAATAATTGGACTCATCCAATTATTTTATTCAAAGCTGTATAATTTTAATTAATTGCAATAATTGTAACTTTTGTTATTTGGAGTAAACTATTAATCTTAATAAAAATACTTATCTTTTGAGTATTAAATCGTGTACTTTTATTTATCGTCTATACAAATTTACATATTTTATATTAATTATCGCCTCAGTAAATGGTAATATCTTTAAGAATTACTTGAGATGTCAAAACAAATTTATGAAATATGAAAATGCAATTTAAGCTTACTATTAACATATAGCTTGATAATCGTATAAAGCCAAGCATGTAATATGTTATTATTTTAAAAATGAAAGCTAGGTGTTTAAAAAATGGAATTTTAATAAACTGCCTTGAAGATGACAAATCAGCACACCCCCTAACGGACGAAAGCTAACAATGATAAATATACTATCCAAAAACAAATTTAACAATATTTAATTAAATTGAGATGCAAGTGTAAAGTTGTGAGAAAACTTTTTCTGTCGACACTATGAGAAAGTTCAATTTTACTGCATCCATAGAGACGAGAAACTAGGTGTTTCTACGGTTAGCCCTACAAAACGCTCAAAAATGGCTAGACAAGGCAACTATTTTTAACTATTTCCAAGAGATAGCCCTACAATAATAAATTTTACTTAATAAAAAGGTTGACAGATAAGTGCGACATTTGTCAAAAAACTAGCACGTTATAAAAGATTTGAATTCGATTTAAATCAAATATATATATATATATATATATATATATATATATATATATATATATATATACAGGGTGTTTCATAAGGCTACCGGCCATATTTCAGAAACTAGTGGACATAAAAATGGAGAAAAAATTCATTATAAAAGTCGCCACGAGAAAATCCTGGAAATTATTTTAAGTTCCGTAATTCATCGCAAGGGCGCAATTGAAAATTAAAAATAAAATTATAAATTTCTCCGAAAATTCATTAAGGCATACCTTTGGTAACATCGTTAGAAAGCTTAGACAATTCTGCATCATTTTGGTCTAAGGCTCATTGGTACCGACCTTAATAAGAGTGGGGAAGCTATTGAATGTGTAATCATTTAAATCACTGTTATTTTTAAACGACTTATCCGATTGTAGTAAACCTAGGCTTGTTTAGAAGAAAAAGGTAAGTACTTTTAACTGTCGCATCCATTGGTACGCGATAGCTCATAATAAAATTGTTAGAGGGCGCAATTTGTAATAATACCAGTATTTTGATTTTATTCAGAAAAATTAAATCATACGGTATAATTATGACATCATAAGCGGAAAGTAGCTTAAATTTGTAACAAAAACGTAAATAACGCAATTTGATATCTTTATTTGTTCCAGAGTTATGGCGAAAAGAAGACTTTTTAACCGTTTAATTTAATAATTGATTGTTGCTATGGTTTCTTAAGGTGTATAGGTTGGATTAGTAATGAGGAATCTGCATTTATCATAGTCTGTGCCTCCTTCACACTCTATCTAGGCTTAGGACTAGTCCAAACTAAGCAAATTGCAAAATTTGAGCGTGTTTAGAGGCCAACGGGCCATAACAACGATATCAAAGTAATGATTGATTTTGTTTAAGAAACTTTTAATAGAATGGTAAAAATCATGAACAACTGTTAAAAACAAGTGAAAAGCTATAAATGTTCAAATTGACGGCCGTTTTGTAAAATACAACTATTAATTCTTCTTCTTGTACTGGAAACAGCTGTTTCGATTTCGTCTCGTGGAATCGAATTTATAATTTCAATTCGGTTAATCATGTCCTCTCGGGTGGTTGGTCTCGTTTCGTAAACAATATCTTTTATTCTTCCCCACAAGTAGAAATCTAATACAGTTAAATCCGGGGATCTAGTGACGAAACAAACTACCCTTCCCATCCAGCGATTTGGGTATCTAACATTTAAGAAATCACGGACTCTTCGGGAATAATGAAGGACATCCATCATGTTGATACCACAGGGATGCTCTCACGTCAAGGGAATGTCTTCTAAAAGATTGGGCAAGTCATTTTGTAAAAGTTTAAATAAGATTCACCATTTAGGTGTCCATGAAAACAAATGGTCCGATAATTCTGTCACCTAAAACACCACACCACAAATTTACACTCCATCTGTTTTGGTGATCCACTTCGCGCATCCATTGAGGATTTGTTTGCGACCAATAATGCATATTGTGCAAATTAACTCTGCCGCAGCTAGTAAAAGTAGCCTCATCGGTCCATAAAACTTTGGAAAGGAATCGAAGATTTTCACTACACATGTCTCTCAGCCAATAGCAATAGTCGAGCCTGCCTGTCAAAATCAGTGTCTGATAAAGCCTGGTGTAAAACTAGATGATAAGGATGCAGCTTAAAATCTTTAAAATTCTGAACACAGAAGCAACACTTACACCTACTTCTGTGGAAATCTCCTGATGCTTACGTGAGGCTCCGATTCTACGTACGAAAGAACATTAATACTATTGTCTTCATTTCTTATGCGACGTCTTCTGACAGGAAGTGGAATACGTCGTACATTTCCTGTTTGTCTTAAACGTGTTGCCATTCGCCGAAACACTTTCTAGTGTAGTGCCTTCGATCAGGATATCTGATAGCGTATTGTCGTTCCGCAATAGCTGCATTTTGAAAACATTCATAATACACGGCAAGCATGTCGTAAGCCTCGGCATTGGTATACGACATTTTGAAGGATAGCACTAATTTCTGATAAGGTACAATGAAACCCAAAACTAATGAAGGAAAAAATTTTTACAACACAACATCAATCAAAATTAAGTAAGTTGACAACTTTTTCAATTTATTTACCTCCATGAAAACGAGCCGATTTGTTCCGCAGCAAATTAGATTATTATTTTAAAACACACCACATTAGAATTATGCCTTAGAAGTTTTATATGATGTTCTAAACGTACAGAAGAAGAATTAATAGTTGTTTTTACAAAACGGCCGTCAATTTGAACATTTATAGATTTTCACTAATTTTTAACAGTTGTTCATGATTTTGTACCATTCTATTGAAAAGTTTCTTAAACAAAATCAATCATTACTTTGATATCGTTGTTATGGCCCGTTGGCCTCTAAACACGCTCCAAATTTTGCAATTTGCTTAGTTTGGACTAGTCCTAAGCCTAGATAGAGTGTGAAGGAGGCACACTATGATAAATGCAGATTCCTCATTACTAATCCAACCTATACACCTTAAGAAACCATAGCAACAATCAATTATTAAATTAAACGGTTAAAAGTCTTCTTTTCGCCATAACTCTGGAACAAATAAAGATATCAAATTGCGTTATTTACGTTTTTGTTACAAATTTAAGCTACTTTCCGCTTATGATGTCATAATTATACCGTATGATTTAATTTTTCTGAATAAAATAAAAATACTGGTATTATTACAAATTGCGCCCTCTAACAATTTTATTATGAGCTATCGCGTACCAATGGATGCGACAGTTAAAAGTACTTACCTTTTTCTTCTAAACAAGCCTAGGTTTACTACAATCGGATAAGTCGTTTAAAAATAACAGCGATTTAAATGATTACACATTCAATAGCTTCCCCCACTCTTATTAAGGTCGGTACGCCAATGAGCCTTAGACCAAAATGATGCAGAATTGTCTAAGCTTTCTAACGATGTTACCAAAGGTATGCCTTAATGTGGGAATTTTCGGAGAAATTTATAATTTTATTTTTAATTTTCAATTGCGCCCTTGCGATGAATTACGGAACTTAAAAATAATTTCAGGATTTTCTCGTGACTTTATAATGAATTTTTTCTCCACTTTTATGTCCACTAGTTTCTGAAATATGGCCGGTGAGCCTTAATGAAACACCCTGTATATATATATATATATATATATATATATATATATATATATATATATGATTTATTTGATTTAAATCGAATTAAATCTTTTATAACGTGCTGTTTTTGACAAACGTGCACTTATCTGTCAACCTTTATTAAGTAAAATTTATTATTGTAAGGCTATCTCTTGGAAATAGTTAAAAATAGTTGCCTTGTTCAGCCATTTTGAGCGTTTTGTACTAACCGTAGAAACACCTAGTTTCGTCTTTATGGATGCAGTAAAATTGAACTTTTCATAGTGTCGACAGAAAAGTTTTTTCACAACTTTACACTTGCATCTCAATTTAATTAAATATTGTTAAATTTGTTTTTGGATAGTATATTTTTAATTTTCAATTGCGCCCTTGCGATGAATTACGGAACTTAATAATAATTTCCAGGATTTTCGTGGACTTTTATAATGAATTTTGTTTCTCCACTTTTTATGTCCACTAGTTTCTGAAATATGGCCGGTGGTCTTTAATGAAACACCCTGTATATATATATATATATATATATATATATATATATATATATATATATATATATATATATACAGGTGTCTAGAATCTACCCATGTTCTATGGCTATCTTTGTTTCTAAGATATCTGAAAATAACTAAAAATCGTCCAAATTTTCAAACGATTATATCTTTTGTAATATTCAAAATACGAAAAAGTTATAGGAGGGACTTTTGATAGCTATTTTTACGTAAAATGAGAAAATGCGAATGAAAATTTTTTTAGTAATTATTTTGCGAGCTACAACCCAATCATACATTTTTTTAAGTGGCAACTATAGGTGGCTGTGGACTCATTCGATGACTTATTTTTTTCTGATTTCAAAAATGTATAGCTTTGTATGTTTAATATTATTAGATAACTCATACTTTTCAAAAAAAAGGTAATTATAATATTATTAAACAAATTAAAGTGTGCCGTGAACATTTAAATAACAAAATACGCTCATATTCTACTACTAAACTTGTGGAAACAACAAGGAATAATGTACTACATTATCAAAATAAAAAAGTTCTATATAAATTTTACTTACAACGAAGAGTAACAGCAAAAAATACAAATAGATAACACAATCATAGAAGTGCTTCAAAATGCCCTCCATTATTTTGAACACACATTTGACATCGTTTTAAAATTTCGTTTTGAACTTTTAATAAACTTTGGGTTCTAATTTGTTGTATAGCAACACGAATTTTATTTTTTTAAATCATCTAGATTACCAGGTTTTACTCGGTACACTTTGTCTTTAATTGCATCCCACAAGAAAAAAGTCCAGAGGGGTTAAGTCTGGAGATCGCGGCGACCAAGCTATTGGATCTCGATTTCCTATCCAATTATTAAAACATTCCTGTAAATAGCTACACACAAGTAATACATTGTGTGCTGGTGCCCCGTAGTGTTGAAAATAATTCAATTTTTGAATTACGTTCAACGGAAGGTCGTCCAAAATTTCTTCAAATTCGTTTCGTAAAAAAGTTAGATATCATGCGGAATTTAAACTGTATTTATCAAAAAACGGCCCAAGGATTTTGGTACCAATAATACGGCACCAAACGTTTACTGAAAAAGCATATTGATCTCTCCTCTCAACAGTAATATGAGGATTTTCTTGGGACCATTGGATATGATTTTTTCTATTGAAGATGCCATTGTTTGTAAATTTTGCTTCATCGGTAAAAAGAATGGTTTTTTGAAAATTGATTGTTTGCTCGACTTTTATTAATCAAGCATGTAGCAAAACGTAATCTTTTCTGATAATTTTCAAGATACAATGTATTTCCTATATGAAAATCATATGGCCTAAAATTATTTGGTTTCAAAATAATGTGGGCGTTTAGAAGCGTTGCACTCGTTCGCAATTTCACGAAGAGATGTAGTAGGTTTAAATTCGACGTAAGCTAAAACACGTTCTTCTGTTTCTGAATTAACATTAATTTTAAAATTTTGAGGTTTAGTAAAAGCCCCATATTTTTTTTAATTCGATTCGAGTTTGGCAAATAATCTCACATCGGGTTGTCTTCTTTCCATATAAGTTTGTAGATATTTTTTTTTTATGATTGTGGACCTGAACAGGCTAATAAGCCTATCGTGCTAAAGCACTCAGAACATTAGGAGGATGGATAGAGGGATAATGAATTCAATAGATGCCTATGAACAGCTACCTTAAATTTTCTCATATCATAAGTGAGAGGAAAACAGAAACTAGGAGATCATTCCAGAGTTTAGAAGCCGTGCAGAAAAATGTGGATTGCGCCCGTTTGGTACGACAAGTGGAGATTTGTACTGCATACTGATGATGTGAATGAGCCAACCGAGTGTTTCTGCAAAGATAGCCGGAGATGGTATCAAAGAATGTAATTCACCAGACAATAGCCATTGTATTAACGATAATACAAAGAAAGAACTGAAACCATCCTTCTATGCTCAAGAGACTGTAAGTGAGAAGTTAAGACGTCATTTATAAGTAATCGCTCTCTTTTGAATACGATCAACAATATCGAGAGCGTATTGAGCACTAACAAAGGTGAGAATTATATTCCAGATGAGGCCAATTTGGGCCTTATACAGCAGAAGGAGTTGTCAGAGGTAAAGTACTGCTTAGATTTGTACAAAAGCCTATTTTACGAGCAGCTGTTTTGGTAGCTGACAGAAGATGGTCAACCCATGAGAGATTTGAAGATACAGTCATACCCAACAGAGTAATAGAGTCTGAAAACTTAAGCACTGAGCCATTCATACTTACAACAGGAAATGATCGATCTTTTTGACGAACACTGAGTTTTGTTAGCATTAAATTTAACTAGATTATTGCTTCATTCGAGAATACGTTGAATGTCTTTGTTGATTGAATTTGCCATTTCAGCTTTAATTTCTTGATAAGGTGGATTATCACTATGAAAAGACAGATGAACTACAGTGAAGAGTGCTATCGTCACAAAGCAATGGATGTTAGATATAATTCCGAAGCAGCATTAGCATTTCTGTTAGACACGTAATAGCAAAACCATTCTTTCTTCAAAAGAATAAGCCATTAATAAATTAATATTCACTATTTAAGTACGAACTACAACTAGTTACAACATATAATTCAATATCTGCTATTTGACAGTCAATCAATGAAGAGATTTATTTTTAATTGTCACAGCACACCACGGCAAACGCATTTGTTTAGTAAATGCTATAATTACAATTTTTTGAAAATTGTAAGTTAACTAATAATATTAAACATACAAAGCTATACATTTTTGAAATCAGAAAGAAATAAGCCATCGAATGGATCCACAGTCAACTATAGTTGCCATTTAAAAAAATGTATGTTTGGGTTGTAGCTCGAAAAATAATTACTAAAAAAATGTTTTATTCACATTTGCCCATTTTGGTAAAATAGCTATAAAAGTCTTTTATAACTTTTCATATTCTGAATATTAAAAGATATAGCGGTTGAAAATTTGGACGATTTTTAGTTATTTTAGATATCTTAGAAAGTTGGCAAAATGTTGAATTTTCTTATAGGCATTTGAATTATTGAATTCTGCCCAACTTTGCTAAATTAACAGACTTATATCTCTTATAACAACAAAGATAACGGAACGTGGGTACATTCTAAAGAATATATATATATATATATATATATATATATATATACTATTTTCTACTTTTTTACCACCCATTACAAAAAAATTTTCATTAAAATAAAAAAGAATTACAAAATTTCA